>JAKJJM010011141.1:0-18480 GCA_021901965.1 Pipa carvalhoi
AAAACTACATTTACCAATTTTGCTTTGGATACTGAGAAATATTTGTTGCCAATGATACAGGTTTGCAGCAAAATCAAAACTCGCTGTGAATGAAATAGCAAAAATGTAGACGTAAACATTACTTATAATTAATTATTATAATAGTAATTAATAATATTAATTATAATTCAATTTTTAAATTAAAATTCTTTTTAATTCCATTGGAAAAAAAAGGTTAATAAAATCAAAATAGAGGTAAAAATGTTTTTTTCAACCACTTTATAAATATACCCACCTGCCTTGTAGTGGAGGCCATCATATACAGATCGCTGCAGTGCAGTTAATATATTGCTGATCATTTGCAGGACATACCCACAAAGTATTTGTTTTGACAGGCATTAGGTTATTTAATTCTCATGGACCAAGTAACATGGTAATGTATTAGGCTGGGGTCACACTAGCAAATTTTCCTCAGCGATTTTTAAAAATAAGCGGCAGGTGAAAAAATGCCAACTAATTTATAGTGGAGTTTTTAATGCTTCTGTCTCTTTTCCCCACATTATATTTGCCAGCGGAAAATGGCAGACAACATATTTTCCATTTGGCAAACATTATTCAGTTCTCTCCACAGGAAAATTCTCTTCCTGGTGAAATCTTTAATGTCAGTACCAGGCAAACACTAATATCCTGTTTAAATTTCAAAATTAATATTTTGTTCAGTTTTCTCTACGCAAAAATTCTCTCATATCAGTATTGGGCCAGTTTGTGACCTCACTATCTCTGCGCTTTTCTTTGAAGTCTGCCACACATTGTTTGACGGAATTGACTTTCATTGTGTTGAAATATAATATATATAATATTTTTCTCAGTGTGTTTTCAACTGCTGGAAATACATAGACTGTAGTATTATAGCGAGATATCAACAGCTATCATAACTGTGGCATCTCAATGGCATTTTTAATAGTTTTATATCTGTTTGTATTTTTGTTACATTTTCGCCTTATATTTAAAAAAATGCAGAGGAAAATATGCTTTTGTAACTTTGTGTGTTGCTCAACAGTCTGGCTGAAATGAAAGAATAATGCTAGGCTGATTACACATTAGTGATTGCTTGCATAAATGGCTGAATGACCAGCTCACGTGCAATAAGGACATAAATATGGATGGTCAGATTGCACAGTTCCAACCATTCAGTCTCATGGGAAGTATGAAGGAATGCAGAACTAATTTTAAATAAGGATAGAGTTCAAACATACGTGATGGCAGCCTAAACACTTGCAGAAATACAACAGATAAAATAAATTCCTCTTAAAGGACCAGTAACAAAAATTTTTTTTAAAAATCCCATTTGGATTGGTAGGAAAGTTTAATGCAGCACTTGTAACAATGTTATCTTTATAGCTTCTTCTATCTGGCCGCATTCTTCCAGTCGCATATATTTATCGGCAAAATTTGCATAATGCACAATGTGAAATGTTATGTGTGTGCGCTTGCATCATACGCTAGTGTCTCCGGAGCAAGGTAAGTCGCATAGGGATTCGCGGCCCAATTTTTTATTTAAGCGCAGCTTTCATGTGCAGCATATTAGAATGCTAGTATCAACCGAGCCTTACTTGTGTGTCATACTTTACTGCAGAGACTTCACATGTGCATTACATTCCGGAGGGGGGGACAATCTTTCATTCCTCAGAAGTCATATATCAACACAATCCAGAAATGCCATAGTCTGGGCCAAAGCTCAGTTAAAATGGACTGAGGCAAAATGGAAAACTTTTCTGTGGTCAGATGGAACAAAATGTGAAATTCGTTATGGAAACCATGAATGCTGTGTCCTGCAGACTCAAGAGGAGAGGGAGCATCCAGCTTTTTATCAATGCACAGTTCAAAAGCCTGCATCTGATGGTATGGGGTTACATTAGTGCCTATTAGGGCAGCCTACACATATTTAAAGGTGCTATCAATGCTGAGCAGTATACAGAGGTTTTAGAACAACATATGCTTCCACCCAGACAATGTCTCTTTTACAGAAGGCCCTACATGTTTCAGCAAGACATCACATACTTCATCCAACACAACAACATGGCTTCACAAAAGGAGAGTCCAGGTGCTGAAATGGTCTGCCTGCAGTCAAGACATTTCACCAATAGAAAACATTTGGTGCATTATGAAATGAGAAATCCGGCAAAGAAGACCCTGCACAGTTGAGCAGCTAGAATCCAACATCAGACAAAACAAGGCTTGCAACAGTAGCACAGAAGTGACGATAGTTTCTATTCGGACAAGTACTGGTAACATTAAACGTATTGATATACCAGTTCTTCATGAATTTAGGGATTTGCATCTGCCCTGTAGGGTTAAAAAAGTTTGTTTTCCTCTTGAAATCTATGTTGGTCAAATAAAAGGTATTACAACTATCTCCAACACATTTTCCTTTACAAAACAACTGACATTAGGTTGGCAGATGTTCCGCAAGAAGAAAATAACCCTCATCCTTAATCCCAACCTCTCTTTTCTAACCAGTTATAAATCTATACGTTAAGAGCATCTCATTTATAACTGAAAGTCCAACACCTTGCAGGCTGTTCTATCACATATAGATAAACACAATCATAATAAATAAATAGGATAAAGTATAACCTAGTAATATAAAACACCACATTTCAGTTGCTGGATGCCACAAGGTGCTTGTACTTAAGGGGTTATTAAAAAAATGAAATGGAGATAGGACTAATGAAATGTGAAAATATGAGCAAGAAAGGGGAGTTGAGTAACCAAAGCCGATCAGGCAGCTAGAGACACAGTTGAAGGTTTGATTGTGCCCAGGGAAGCGGAAAGTAAAATGAAGACTTCAAGCAAAAGATCAAAGTAAAAAGAACTAAAGTAAAGTCAGAGAACAGTGTGAGAGAGCAGACATATAAGTAGCCCCAAACGGTTGTGGCATACAAACTTTCTGTCCACTGAGCAGAAAGCTGTCATCCATTTTTACTTCTTTTCTTTCATTCCTGTACAGGAGTAAAGTAAAGCCATGTTAATGGAACAAAAATAAACCATATGGCTTATGAGGAAAATAGGCTAGCATGCACATCCTAACCTAACCTAACCTAACCTATCTTTCATTTTAGTTTGCTAAAATTTTGCTATACTTGAAAATATTCTGATTAAAAAAAAAGATTGGATTAGAAAAAAAATACATGAAGAAGTTCTTGAGACAAAAGTTTCTAGAAAATGCAATGCCCAATTAATTTTTATTAATAATAAAAAAAATGAAAAACAAATAATATACATGTGAACACCTAAAATTAATGTTTCACACCCCCAATCCCCAAAGCAGAACATTGGGGAGAAGTCACAATCTCTTTTTTGGTTCCCGCCTCCTCTTCAACATCAGCGATTTTTTTTTCTTCTGAGCATCCACAGAAGAAAAAAATCACCAATATTGCAGAGGAAGCAGGAAGTGAAGAGGACTGCAGTGCTGTAACAGAAGAAAGGAAGATGGTTGAAATCTTGAAGCAGGAGGCACCCCTAAACATAAACGTGAGCAAGCTTCAGTTCTTCTAGAAGCTCTTACAAACCCAGTCCTCTCCCCTAACCTTTTTATTTAATGTTGTTTATGCAAGTCTATGTTCATCCAAACCCTGTTGTACAGTGCTGAAAAGTATGTGATACTTCTTAAATGAAAGTCAATAACAAAATAAGTGATACATATCTCATTGTCACAAAAAGTGCTAATGTAATATTTTCAAAGACATTTTTTATAACTGACCCCTTTGCCCTCTGATAAATATGCTTCTCAAAGCAGTTCCTACTTGCCTCAGAGGACTTCAGCATCGCAGATATAGGAGAAGCTACTATTGTAGATAAAGAGCTGGAAATAGGTTTCTGGCAGTAAATTTAAGCACATACGAGGAGGATAGTTTATAGAACTAGTGGTGGATGAATAAACAAGGAAGAGTAAATGGCTTAATTTTTTGGAGAGAAATGGTTCTCTGGTGATGAAACAATAGTGAAAGAGTAGCAGAGTTTGTGTAAATGAAACATAAAATATATGGGAAAGATAAGAGCTATTGACCTTTGCTCAACATTACCTTCAAATCATTAAAAACTTAGACTAATTAGGCTAGTCTTTAGTTCCCAGTAATTTATCCTTGGACTCTTTTTAATTATCCTGACTTACTAGCTAAATTGCACAGGTATGTTCGTTAAAGGCAAAGCTACACTATGGGGGAAATTTATATAATTCATAAAAATTAAAATAACAAAAACAGATTTAGACTGAACATCCCCTTAAAATAATTCCATATTCCAGCAAAACTATTATTGGTCTACCAGAAAGGAAAACAGTCCCGTTAATTAACATATTTATAGAGCTAGTGAGTCCTGGAGTGTTGCAATGTTCACAATAAAGACCAAAGTATCACTTAGGGGGGTTATTCTTCAAAGTGCGAAAAATTTAGATAGAATTCACACCTTCCCAACTTTTCTCATTATTTTCTGCAATGTGGCAAATTCATAGTTTAGCAGCTTACACCAGCCATTTATTAATGACTTATTCAAGTCTTTTCTCTGCAAATGCAACAATATTTTGGGCATTCAACATACATAAAAGAGCAGCTTTGAAAAGACACACTGGCATGAATTTGATGACTTCACTTGGAGAATTTTTGGGCTTACAGCAGAGTTCCTACTACGATTCTTGTGAAATATCCCTCAAAATGCTTACAAAATATGGCAAGCGCCAACATCAACTAAGAGTTGTCTAACATTGAAATGAATGTAAAAAACAACTGATGAATATTTGGCTAAAATACTGGTGACAAAATGGGCAATCAAAATGAAAATAGGTAAAATTGTCTACGCTACAGTGTAGGCAAATTGTCTCAAAATGTGTAATGTACTGTAGGCACCTACAATAGGTTCTATTAGTGGACAGCGTGCTCCATTTCTGCTCCTCCTCCCCGCTTTACTACTTAAATAGTTGGTGGTAGGTTGAAATTTCCCAATTTAAGCGCGAAATTTATGAAAGTCAGAGTCTTTCCACCAAAACTTTTTGTAGCCATACAAGTTATGGCTACTTTTTGGTGGAAAGACCCGATTTCCAGTTTATGGAAATCGAAAGACACCGATTTCTAGAATCTGGAAATTGAAATTCCCGCGGGAGGATCTCGCAAGATCACCTCCCGTGAGAATCTTGCCAACTTAAGCCCGAATAGACTCGATTCCGACCATTCGAGTCTTTTCGGGCTTAATAAATTTCGCCCTAAATGTCTACTTGGTAAAGCTTCCAGGGGAACCTACAATAGGAAACCACTATAGGGCAGTATAACACAAGAAATTAAACACAGGTTTAATTAGTGACTTTGGTGGTTATTTATCAAAGTCTGAATTGTTGCGTAAAGGTGTGAATTCACCACTTCCCCATATCAGTGTATTCAGCAAACTCTGCAAATTCACCAGCTAACGACAGTCGCACACTACAAAATAGACAGCTACTGACACTGTTGCGACTTCACTATGGAAATTTTCTGTTTAGTGAATGAGGAGTAGAGAATCAGAGCGTAACAACCCGAAGTGATGAGAGTTCACTTCGACAGTCGAATTCTCACTTTGATAAATAACCCCCATAGCCATAAAGTAGATTTTTATTGCTTGAGTATGTATGAGTATTATGTAACATACTACAGACATGTAGTGTATTTGTGTCACTGGTTAATAGGAAGACATATAGGGCCAGATTTTCCAAGCGCCGGATGGCTCCGTATGTGCCTTTGCGAAGGCATTTCCACGAAGTGCATGAGGTGTGCTGCTGAAATAGTCGCAGACGCGCTTCACGCACTTCAAGAACAGGCGAACAGAGTTTTGTCTGCCACTCTGTTCGCCTGTTCTTCAAGTGCGACTCATGCACTTCGCGGAAGTGCCTTCGCAAAAGCACATACAGAGACCTTTGGTGCTAGGAAAATCTGGCCCATAGATGGAGGTGGAGAGTGTGGAGAACCAACAACAGGACATATACCAAGAAAATAAATAGTATATCATAAAATACTTTGGAAGGATTCACTTTGAAATAATAATAGTTAAAACACTTCTGTAGTTGCCCCTTTAATAGTTTAAGTAAGTATCTCTTGCTTTTGAATTAATGCAAGAATTTATCAGTTCAATTTTATCTTATCTATTTGGATGGGGCATTGAGAGGATACCCCATTTACTGCATTCAATACCAATAACATTATCATCATATTTCAGACTAGATTCCATATTTCTGTGGTAACATATGTCAAACAATAGTTACATCATTGAGATTAAAGTGAGGACATTGTATCGTTCTTCTGAGACTTCTTTAGACCAGATTTAGATTTCATTATGGAAATTAATTAATAAAAATGTCACCGCATTAAGTGAGACACTGGGACAAGTGGATCTGTGTATAAAAAAAATGAATGTGTAAAATTTGATATTAAAAATATGTCAGCTGGCAAAATAAGAAATGCCATTGCACTGAGGAACAAGGAAAGGGAAAAATAGATTAGTATTTGAAACATCATGAACAGATTTTTCATTTAAAATAAAAATCATAGATTCATATGAACACAAATACACAAATAATTAAAAAAATTAAAAAGTAGGATAACAGGTCAGTTGGTGCACCTGTCACCTGAAAATTCCAATACTAATTTAGGTTCTACTAATGAAATAAACGATTTTGTAAATATATTTGTATTTAAAAAATTTACCTTTATGCAGCGTTTTTCTCTGTCATCTTCCCTGTCAGCCCGACTTTTCTTTTCACAGTCAGGTTGGGCAGGGCTAAATGATGATTGACATTATAGCTCCTCCAATCAGATCCCTTAAATAATGATCTAGCAGGGATCTGATTGGAGGAGCTATTTCAATCATCATTTAGCCTTGTTCAACCCGACTCGGGAAAGAGAAATTGGGTTGACAGGGAAGATGGCAGATTGAAATGCTGCATAAAGGTACATTTTTTTAATACATATATATTTACAAAATCGTTTATTTCATTAGAGAACCTAAATGAGTATTGGAGTTTTGAGGTGACAGGTGCACTTCTAGTGCTTTTGATAGTATTCTGCCTTGCCTGCACAGACTTCTGTTTGAATCCAGCCTATTGTCTTGGTAGATATTCTCCCTTGATATGGCCAATTGTTCTGATTTGTTTAATCCAATCGTTTATCCTACACCAACTTCTCTGCAACCAATCAATAAACCCGATTATTAATTTTGATAATAGCTGACACACGTGCAAAGCTTAAAATAATAATTTATGAAACAATCAGTGTGTTTGCGACCAGCATTTTTACAGAATATTTTTTTAAAAGTGGCCAAGCGGGCAATAAGAATGAATAAGAAAGTGACTTATTTTAAGATGCTGAAATACATGGACAGATGTAGCGAGGCTAATTACTTCACCTATTTTTAAAGTTGAATTTTTCATCTGAATACAATGCAGTAAGAGGTCCTGATTTGTGGACAGCATTTTTCTATTGGACTGCATGGAAATGTACTTACATATCTTGAGTTATTGTAACTCATTTTGTGAAACTCTGTAAGGTGACAGATGACACAACCAACCTAGGTACATCTGTATATAGTATAGCTTTAGCCGCAATATCTAGCTTTAGAATGCTAACTCCAGAAATTTTAAATTGGTACAAGGTAGCCTAATAAAGGAAAAAGGACACCATGGAGATATTTTTTGCTGGTATATTGATATCAATATACTTTTAAATAGGTTGAAAATATCAATATTTGCTGATACTGATATTCATTAAGCCCCTTAAGACCTTTTTTCGAGGAAAGGTGCTTCCAGGGCTGTGGAGTCGGAGTCGTGGAGTCGATGCCCATTTTGGTGGAGTCGGAGTTAGGGGAAATTGAGGAGTCGGAGTCGGGCTTTGGCTTACCGACTCCACAGCCCTGGGTGCTTCCCTGGTTGAGGGTGATGAAAACCCATTATTCCCTATGGAGATGGTTTTGAACATTTTTCTAAGTCCCCCTCGAAAAGATTGGTGATATCAATATCAATCAAAAAGTAGCTTCACTGAAAGCAATGTATAGTGTTGTGGTATTAATGCAATCGATATTTATTATTATTGATACATTTTATTCGCCATTACATGAATTGAAGGAAATAAAAAATGCGCTGGAATGAAAAAAACAGTAGTAACGCAGCAAAAAACGTTGAAATGGATCGAATCGCAGCAAAAATAGATCAGAAGGAATTATTAGTCCCACACTCTTCCTGATAGTCGTATCTTTCCCTTTGTTTCATCGTACAATGGACTCTATACTTATAATGCTTCAAAGAAGCAGCAAAATGGAATAGCTCATTATATAAATCATGAACAGGGACTCATTCTCTTCTCCTCCCACAGTGACCAAAAGAAATTAAAAGAAAATGCCAAAAAGAATGATTTTACTTTAACAGATATATAATAATCATCTCAACATATTTTCAGTATAAGCACATTTTATTAGGTATTTGACGAACAAAGGGTTTATCATTGCTTCTGTACGCAGCGACTTATTACGGTTTAGCAAGCACTTGACAAGTTTAAGAAGCACTTTAAGAGTGTGGCCACCATTAATGTTTGCAATAGAAAGCCAGCATACGCCACAGCTTTTCATATGTTTAGCATGCGGCTGCTAAATACGTCATAAAACTGTAGTTCACAAGGATTTATTATGTTTATTATGCCTCTACTTAGCCTCCTAACTCTCTGTGCTCTTAGAAGACATACATATGGGTTTAGGCTAGGTTCACACGAGCGTATTGTGCAAAGCGCATAATATGCTCGTGTGGAAAAAAAAGCCACACTGCAAATCTCTATAGGACTTACCTTCTTCCAGCCACACGAGCGCATAACGCGAGCGTGCCCACATGCGAACGCTTGCTGTCGCATTTTTGCTGGCGTATGTACGCTGCGTGAAGAATGCAGCCAGATAGGAGGAGCCGTGAACGCCAAGGGAGCGTTCACACGTCGGGTAAGTTCAATAGAAAAGCTGGCAAAAATGTGTTTTAATATGCTCGTGTGAACCTACCCTTACAGTGGTTAACATCATACAACAGTTTTGTCAATTGCATTGTACAAATAGGTGTCATTTTTCTATTCTGCCAGTATTATTCCAATGACCGGCACACCTTCTTGATAGATCAGGTGTATATCCTTAGGTGCAATGAACTATGTGAGGTCTCACTATAAGCAAGTTTGAAATATAAAAGATAAAGGAAACAAGGCTGGTTTGAGGGGAGCTGCCTCACAAACATAGCAGCATTTGGGGTCCTGCTTTCAGCGGCTTTTCATGAAAGTTTGTAAAGTCACATTCATTCACCACTTCCCCATATTCTGGTGTTTGGCAAACCGCAATGTGGCAAATTCACAATCAGTTTAAACACTTATGACAGCCCCAGGCTTATGGAGCACTTCACGTATGTGTGCACGGGTAACTCGCCAATACATCACGCATGAGATGAAATAGCGAATTTGGCAAAGCATACTGTGTTGAATTCACAAATTTTTTTTTTCCAGATCAAAGTGGCGAATGAGGGAGCTGACGGCAGGGCTCCTACTGTCCAACCGACTATGCAGCACTACACAAGATATTGCATCCAATGCTGTTCACTTCTTTACTAACGGAATTTGCCACTTAGTGAATAATGAGTAGAGAATTTGTGACTAGCGTAGCATCGTAACCTGAAGTGATGTGGATACACTTCGACAGCTGAATTCTCACTTTCATGAGTAAGCCCCTCCAGTTTTGCCCAGGACCCCGCTCTGTCTATATGTAGCTTTGATAGAAATCCACACCACTCTGAAAACAGCTGGTGCAAAGTAGGTTAACTCATTTTAAGGCAAAACATGCATAACTTTCTAGAAGAAGACACCTCCACCAATCCGTGAACAAATTCTCAGATCAAACCATACACTGTGCAAGTTTTATGTCATCCAGATTACATGGTAGTGAGTGAAATCTCTGTTCCTTATATACTAAGTAAAAATCCTAACAATTAATAGAAATATGTTAAACCTATCCATAACAAGGAAAATATCTTGCATATGGCCAATGTCATTCCCTCTGCCATTTGTTGTGTACTAATGAAATGATGCAGGTTATTCTTCATTTTACAAAATGACAGCACATTTATAAACGTATATACATAGATTTCATCAGTTTTATGATTATATAGTAAAGTGTGGTCATTATTAGGGGTGGGGGAGCATGAAGTGCTAGGGTGCAGGGGTCCCAATCTATCCCCTTACCCCTTGGAAGCTCACACAACCATTATCAGCGTAAGGGAAGCTGGGTTGGATGCTACACAGCACACTATTGCCTTCTGACCGCTTGCCCCACAGCTGCCTGCTGATCATTCTAGGGTTACCACCTCATCCCTTTAAAACCAAACATATATAAAATGCACATGCTGTGGTGCTGACTAGAAATCAGTTTAGATACAAGCTGCTAGTCATTATTAAGCAGCATGCTAAATGGATTTAAAGTAATTTTGGATTAACACTACAGCATGGGCATTTCATATATATTTGTTTTTAAAGGGGTGAGCTGACAACTCTAGTTGACCCAGCAACCATCAGCCTCTAACAGAGGAACCTTCAGTGCAACTATGGACTTTGTGTGGGTAACTGGTTGGTTTGTGACAGAGGACAAGAAACTGCCCCATCCATTGTATATTCACTGACTGTAAAAATCGATATTGGATATCTCTAAAGTAGACGCTTATTTTGAAGCATGTCTATTTTTGTAAAGTGCATTCACTGGTGCCATTTTATTTAAAAGTGCATACGATAAAATCAAAGGCAAAGAAAAAAGAACAACAAAAAAATCTTATTTTTGATAAATACCCCTATAAATGAAACATGCACAAAAAGTATTACTGTTTCATAATAAAGGTAAATTCATTTGTACCAATGCTAATTCGCATGCTAAACAGCATATATTATTTTTAGGAGCAAACATACTATATATATATATATATATATATATATATATATATATATATATATTATAAAATAATGTCTCTTTAGAAAAACACAGGAATTACAAGCATGATTTGTGCCTATAACACTTTTATATGCAGTGAATAGCTTTAAAGCATAATAAAATGTGTCCTGCATTTGTTGGTAACAATCCCAAATTGTGATTGCAAGGAATTCCTAATTTATGACAAATAAGAAACACCTCCCCTCGTCACCTAATAAATAAAACCTAGAATACATTTTTTATTATTGCTAAATGAGAACACAGTTATGTTCAGAGTAATTTCTCTCATATAGTTAGATGATCCTTCTGAACTGAAATGAATAAATATTTTATAGTATGTGAAAAGTTGAACTGGTTAAAGGAGAACTAAAAGCTTGGTCAATCCAGGGATGATTCTTAAGGGGGCTGGGGGAGATACTTATGGATTGGTCGTTTATGCTCCAGTGCAATAGCAGTTTTCTGGAGATACTGGCCCAGTCACAGCAATAGCTGTATCCATATAGTTCCCCTTGTTGTTTTTGCCTTAGGTTGGGTTCACACGAGCGTATCGTGCTCCACGTATTTAAAAAAAATTCCTTCAGCGAAAATACGTTCAGAAAAGATGCCAGAGAAAATCCACAAAGAACAATATAATGGAAGAAAAGCGTTCACATGAGCGCTCAACTGAGAGTGTATTAAGCTAGAAATAGCGCAGACAGCGTTCTAGTGTAATACACTCTCAGTCGAGCGCTCGTGTGAACCCAGCCTTAGTGATATTCAGTGCTGGAAGCTTTAAAGATATTAGGATAAGAATAATTGAATTACCAATCCAAAAAGCATTTTTTTTCCTGTTGTTCTGTTTCTTTAAATTCTCTGAAAGTAATGGAAATGCAACCGTATCATTTCCAGCTCAATAGAGCACAATGCCTCCCCTGGTGTCCTGTTGTAAGACTGTTATAAAACACAGCAGGGATTGTGATCAGTTACCAGTTACAAAGTCGCTGATTGCAAATAAGGCCATTTCTTATATGCTTTATTCAAATTCAGTTTTTTTAGCAATTCTTTAATGCAACCCCTAAATTAGCAGCTAGCTCTATATAATCTTCCATATACCTGTACATAGCTGCAATGTGTTACTCATAAGCACCAGCTCCCATCAGTAGTTAAAATAATTAATTTTACAGGTCTCTGCTAGGTTTACTTACCCAAGGATCTCCCCCTCCTTGACTTTCCCTCTGCAAATCCCTTAATTGCCCTATTTAATCAGCTACATTTTAAATCTTTATTCCTTTCTTCACATTACTTCATATCTTATGCCTGCTTACCTCATTACTGTACAGATGTTTTCCAACTGCCACTTGCAGTCTGCCAGTGATCACCTTTCCTATGTCTCCCTTTTAACCTAACATGTAATATACATATGTAAGGAACATTCTGGAACATCTCCTGTATTCTGAAATCTGTTTCATGTCATACCCAGCCTTTGTCTTTAGAAAAAAAAAATATATTTCTACCCTATTACTTATACAGATATTTGATAACTAATAAGCAACTACACGTTACTTCTTCTTTTACTTAGTGGTGGGCAGGGCAGTTTTAAAGGGTAAGTAAAATGAAAAAAAAAAAAACATTTGATTTGGAATGGGAGTTAATACTATTATAAGTATAATATAGGGATATCTTTTAATGTATTTACTATTTCGTACTTCTTTGTGTCTGTTTTTCATCTTTCATGGTTCCAGATGTTTTTATTTGTCATGTAAACAAATCACAACTCTGTCTATTGATTTCTATGTACTTTTAGGCTGGGTTCACATGAGCGCATGATGCGCAGCGCATCATACGCTCATGCGAAAATAAAAATATACAGCCCCGTATATCCCTACCAAACTTACTTTGTTCTGGCCAGACGAGTGTATCGCGCGTGCACGTGCGAACACCGGCCATACGCTGCCTGTCACATTTTTGCCAGCATACGGGCCAGAACAAGGTAAGTCAATGGGACTTGAAGCGCGGTGTCTTTCAGGCTGGGTTCACATGGGCGTATGTTGCGCTGCGCATCATACGCTCGTGTGAACCCAGCCTAAGGAGAAAATGCCTGCGTACTTATTCGATCATGGTTAAATGCCTGGTGACAAAAGTGGAAATGTTCACTGGTGGTACTACAGATAAGTGAAATGGGTCTGCAGAGGCTGTTTGCAGGCAGTTTTATGCATAAATCTTCCAAAAATGCCCAGTTTATAATAGATGGTTACAACTAGCAAAAAGAACCCCGCATAACAATTAAAAACGTCAGTAATTCAATTTGCAAGAACTGTATAAAAATAATTGCCATGCTAATCCAAATGGCAGTTTTTCTTTTCTGATGTCAGTGGCCCATTGAGTTTTCTGCTAATTAAATGAACAGTGCTAGTTCACATGTATAATTAACAGCATCACAGGATGTATCACATTGCCCTTTAAGTGATATTTTATAATATTGCTTTTCTGCTGGTCAAAACAAAGGGTCTCCTTTCACTGAGAGATACTTTGGTCCTACCCCCTTAGGCCTGGTCCACACTAGTGTTATTGCACTAGCGCATTTTAGGAAAGTGCCTCCCAAAAATACGCCAGCAAATTCAGGCCAACGTATATTCAGGAGGCACTTTCCTATTGTACTTACCCAACGCAGTGTGAACATGCCCTCTGCATTTGCAGCTTTGTCTATCTAGCCTCATTCTTCACTTCGCATCCATACGCTTGGGAAATACATGATGTGAAACGTTCCGGAGTACGCTCGCGTCATGTGCTAGTGTGGTCTGAGCAAGGTAAATCACATAGGGATTCGCGGCGCCCATTTTTTTTAAGCGCAGCATACATGCTCTGCGTGTTCTAATGCTTGTGTGAACCGGGCCTTATCTATGAGAAACTTTTTTTGTTTGGTATTTTTGATTGTATTTGTATAGCACTGATATATTATGCCCTGATATATTACCTTGGTTCTGATTTATTATAGATACAGGATGGCAAAAATTATGGGACTTGGTGAATATTTTTTGGCCACAAAATTTGTCACAAGGGGCTTAATAAATAACAATATTCTAGCAACTTTTTTCGCTGCAACTTTTCAAGTTTTCAATGTGGCTTTATTTCCCACTTTTGTAAATATTCCCCAAAGAGAGAACAAACAAATGTCATACTGATGGTCCCAGGGATAGAACTGGATTCAGGCCCCCAAGAAAGTTTTGCTAGACAGCAGTGCTGTAAAACTAGATTGTAAGCTCCACGGGACGGACTGAAATGAATGATGAATCTCTGTAAAGCGCTGCATAAGATAACAGCACTATATAATTAATTACAATACTATACAAATACAACACTTCTGAGCCAACCCGCACTCAACTCCACCTGTCCTTTTCTAGCAAGCTAGGGATCACCTGGCTGATTCATAGGATGTTACATAAAGAGATACAGATTGACTATAGCTGGGGATAATCCTGCCACTGATCCTTACAATGGCTGATTTATATACTGACTTGACGTGATTTAATGAGAGTGATTTTGTAACAAAGGATTTTATAGCAAACACTCCTCCTGAAGGACGCCAAGAGTTAACAACGGTATCTGACTTGAATTTCTTCAACCCTGTAAGGCCCTTCCCTCCCATCCCCCCAGCTCATTTAGGACACCTGCTTTTTGTTAGGCACTCAGTCTCTGGACAGCTTTCAGGAAGTAAAAGGGGGGCTAGTGGGGTTTCCAAATTAGGTGGGCTAGATCTCACCCTCCCATCTGACCCCAACCATCAGGACAAACAAAGACTACAAGACAAAAAAAAAAAAACAGATTTGTTTGTCTTCAACTAAGTTAATAGGCGCACTTAAAGAAATGTAGATCTGCTGTAGGGGTCTGAATGGGGAGAGGGGTTAAATTCAGTATTTATACCATTTGGTTACCTTGAGTAATTGGTGCTTCTTCTGTCAAGAAAATGAAAATGCTGAAACCACATGGCATCTTTCTCCACTAAGACAGAGCTTTTGGCAGTGCTGCTAATTTATTTCTAAGTAGGCAACAAGATACAGATGGAGCATGGCCCTTCAGTGGCAGTACATATTGCATTAGGTATATAATGCAAATTCAATGCACAGGCACATTGTGAAATACCTGGCACAGTCTTCATTAACACTAAGGGCGAAATTTATAAAGCTCAAGAAGGTCGATTTCGACCTTCTTGAGTTTTCTTGATGTTAGATTAAATATCAGTCAATACTTTTCAATCGATATTTTCCAAACTAAACATTTCCATCGATATTTCACACTACAATGTGGCCTATTTCACACTACAATGTGCGATGTGAATCTGTCGGATTTTTTTTTTTTTTATAGTAGAGGTCAAGATATCTGTTATCTCTTATCAATTTGATTCAATTTGTTATTCAACTACAAAATGAAAGATCTCTTACCAAACTGAAAACAGCCCCAATTTCTCTGTTTTCAACTCATTTGGGGACATTTACTAAAGTTGAAAAGTTTTTCGAGTAGTTAATGCAGGAGAAACAGAAAGTTTTAACAATATCACTGTTTTCTCCTATTTACTAAGCTGTTCTAAGACAATTTTATTGCCCAAAAGAATTTGGGGGTCATTCCGGTAGGTCCGAATTTTCTGTCCCGAATTCACTTATAGCGAACTCCCATTATAAAGACGCGACTGCAACAATTTTTTTGTCGCAGTCGCACTTTTATAATGGAAGAATTGTCGCGGTCGCGACTTTATAATGGGAGTTCGCTATAAGTGAATTTGGGACAGAAAATTCGGACCTACCGGAATGACCCCCTTTGCCTGCCTCAGACTGGCATAAACCCATTATTCCCTAATGGAGTTGGCCCTGTCACTTAGTCATAGATGAAAATATTTTCCCATCAAGAAAGCATATCAATATTGATCTGTAATGGAAGGGACCCTCAAAGAAGAATCCCGCAAAATGTTCCCCTGCTAACTGATCAATATTATCGATAAAGATTTATTTATATGGGGAAACATTTTCATCAATCCTTTATAAACCAGGGGAATCGTACAGGGAAATAAAAATTGACAACGAAATGGGGTGAAACTAATCCATTTGGTGGAAATGGTCTTAGTAAATGTCACCGCTAAACTTTTTGATCCATTTTTGACATGATTTTTATAAAACTTTGCAATTCACATTCCATAAAAAACATACTTGATGCCAGATCAGGAACTGTAAAGATTTTTTAAGCTAAAATGAATTGCAAAAATTGTGATTTTTATATAATAGTGCTAGGTAAAAAATGTGAAGGGACTGAAAATGCAGTGAAGAAAACAACATAAAAAAGGGACATATAACAACTGGGGGAAAGGCCATAAAATCGAAATGTTCTAAAGAAGGAAAAATATTGGATGATTTATGATGCATTTCATCCCTTAGAAAATAACATCCTAGAAAGTTCAGCTGTTTGTATGGAGATTATTACCATGGTTTTCTTTGGAACTCTCAATCACACTGTACAATGCATTTGCAAGCTTCTCATCACTCTGTACCTTACCATGGTGTACAACTGTGTAAAAAAATTGTTATATACAGACGTACACCAGAAACATTGATAAAGGTTTCATGAACAAATTTATTTTATTTTTACCCCAACTACAACAACACGGGTGTAGTGTCAACAATTCATTTTAAAAAATCTGTCATCAAGTAACACTAGGGTAAAAGAGATTTGAAACACCAATCAGGGCCATATTTCTCCCTAGGTACCCGTGAACTGCATTGTTCTGATACCATCCTATGCCATCAGATGGGCGGTGGCTTCCTGGTGCACAGCTGTGAAGAGAGGAAGGATCAGCGATGCTCCTCCCTCTCTCCTCAGCAGCCTACTAGCTGTACAGTTAGGAGGGTTGATTAGGGCATCATCAATCCTAAATACAGCCCTGACACCAATAAAACTCATACCCCATATTGTTATAAAGACAACAATAATTATCATACTGACATTGCAAATGTCCAATTTCAAAACAAAACAATATCCTTTTATGAACACATGATATTATTCGTTATGCCTCATTGTCTACTGACAGCTTTTCTAGTTCCCCCTATGGGTAATATCATAAACATGGCATTTTGCTGCTAATATTTCCCATGATTGGTAGGCAGTTTACTGCTAAAGTACACCTGTGAGTATATTTTTTTGCAGCACTTCTCCAGTTCAAGTCAAATTAGCGGGGACAAATGAGAGACATCCTCCCAGCAAACATTCACCCCGCCCCCTCATTCCTGTAATTTTCAGAGTTTTCAGTATTAAACCATTTTGTCTATTTATCCATTTTGTTTTTGCTTATGATTATTTTTTTCACTGCAAAATGTAATTTTGTAATGTTTGTAATGTTGACACCACATTTTTTTCAGTTTTCACCATGCAGGGATTTATCCACATCCGATTCATACTTATTTTAGTTTCCCTTAATACTGTTTCTCTCTCCCAACCTGGTATAAACCATAATGTCCCATATAGGGTAGCTGTGAGGTGACAAAAACATGGCAAAAGAACAATGAAAATGCAGAAATTGCAGCAAAAATTATGTAAATGTATTTTAATTGGTTGACTTTGTCCAATTCAGGATTTGATAAATGGGCAAAAACAGGAAACAAAGTTGAAAGCAAAACTGTAAGATCAGTCTTTGATAAATTTCCACTATTATGTCTTAACAAGAATTCTTGGCATAATTCATTGTGAACTGTCAACATGTACACTCCCCTTCACTAGTAAGCAGCAGATCCATGTATGAGACATTGAGGTTGTTGGGTTGAGAACTAGGTTAAAAATTGGAATTCAGGAACTTTCATCAATGGAAAGATAGGACATATGTGTAGTAATGTGCCAAGACATGCTCCCACCCTTCAAGTCCTGAATCCTTCAATGCTCAAACCTTTGACAGTTTTCCAAACTCTCATTTGCTAAAAACACTCCATTCATCTGGCCAATAATATGTGTAAAAAAAAAAAATAAAAAAATAAAATATATATATATATATATATATATATATATGTGTGTACATCAATTTAAAGATATACCATTGACACATCTGCAGTATCCCATTCAATTGCAATACAACTAAATTCACAGCATTTTTGATTGTTACAAATTTACATAGTGGCGACAAAAATTTACTGCAACTGAAAAAGAGCAATAAAGAAAATTGTCACAGCATTAAAAAATGCATTTAACATTGATTTCAATGGTGCAACTTTTCATTTGCGATATTGGCAATTTTTTTGACACAAAAAATATTTGGGGCGAAATTTATTAAAATCGAAAATGCCATTTTCGATTGAAATAATTCAAAAATGGCACTTTCGATTTACTAATTTTGAGTTTCATTCAAAATTTCGACCTCGAAATTTCGAATAAACTCGAAATTTCGAAAAGCCCATCTCTTCTTTTAAATGTAAGGAGCGGCGCTTCCATGAGAGCGCTGCTCGTTACATTAATGTGCTAAATAGAGAAGCCGCTGGGGAG
>JAKJJM010011175.1:0-14909 GCA_021901965.1 Pipa carvalhoi
ACCTGTCAGCTTGTCCCGATTTGAAGCTGTGGGAGCCGCCATCTTGTGCCCAACCTGCCAATCAACCACTCTGACACGCCCCGTAAGGCGTGTCAGATATGCTTGTGTGTATTGCAGGAAGAAGGCTGGTAGGAGACGTTTACTTGTCAATCAAGTAATCTGCACCTCCTCCTACAGCTTTTCTATCCGACAAGCCTGCAGTGTCGACAATGTTGTTTCAAGCTGACAGATGCACTTTAAAGAACCACTCAAAGTTTTAACCTGGCTGGCAACCTAAAAACCAACTAGCCGGTCAGTATTTACATCAGACCAAAATTTTTACCTGGCTTCCACCTTTGGTCTTCATTTACTGCCAAAAACAAATATCTACAGAAGCAGCATGTTGTTAGCCCTTCCCCTCACTGAACTACAGGGAACAGGTTTTTACTGCTTAGGCCAGTATCACAATGGCTGTTTTGTAGCCATTAATGCTCCTTTAAGCAAGCATGCATTCAAATCATTGTAGCCTCACACCCTGCATTCTTTAAGAAACATTTATGGTCAAATGAACTATGACTTTCTAATACAAACAATCTTTAATATTTCCTTTGAAGATCAGAGATCTATATTAAATGATCTGTGTTGTACTGAATGTACAGCACATTGTTCCCCAAGGTCAGGTTCACACTGGCATATTTACACTAGCGCATAGACGCTGTGCTTGAAAAGCACTGCAAATCCCTATGCCACTTACCTGCTTCGGGCCCACTAGCACTAAATGCGATCGCGCACATGCTTGTTGCTGCGTATTCGACATACAGACGTGACGAATGAGGCCAGATAGAAGGAGCCACAAATGCAGAGGGAGCGCTCACACTGCGTCGGTAAGTACAATAGAATGGAGCGTCCAAAAGATACGCCGGTCTGAATTTACAGGGTGCACTTTTCTAGAAGCGCAGCACATGAAATCACCATTGTGAACCTGGCCTAACAGTACAAGGCATCCACCTTGCTTGTATTAGACAAGCCCTCTCCCACTATCAGATACTTAGGTCTACGGAGACCTGGCCATACGCACGTGAGTGAGAAAGACTGCAAAATGGATGCCTTGTACCATTAGGGAACAATGCAATGCAATAGCTCATAACTTCAGCGTTCTCAGTTTTGTTGTGTTTTTATCTATCAGACCCATCGATTTAATAAGGAATTAAGTCAACGTTTAGTTCTTTGTTAGAAATGGGATGGATTTAAAATAATAAGATGGGTTTGAGTACAAGCAGTTGGACCTACTGAGCAGGTGAGTTGCCTGGGAAAGTTTTTTTTACCAATGCAGGTATGCATAGAATTCTTTTGCATATATGCCCATGGGCGGTTCTGCAACAAAAGCAAGCAGACACTAAGCACAAGACCACCAGTAAGGGCAAAATGTATAAAACCACTTCAATTATATCAATTTAGGGGGATAACACAGAGTAAGGCTCATTCATACTCTGGTACAAATGGGGAGTTGGTAACTGGAGCATTTAGTTGTCTTTTAAAGGGAAAATAACCCCAAAAAAATAATAAGTTCCATTTGAATTGACGTAACAAATAAACCTAATTAACGATTCTAAAAATATTATCTTTGCAGTTGAATCCATCATTTGTTTTCCCTCTTTCATGGTTGCATCCATCTTTTATTTGATAACAACCTAATGTGCTGTTTACTCTAGAGGGGAGGCAAACTGGGCGGGCAAATTAATAGGGGGGAAGGCAACTTGGGTGGGCAAATTAATATTTACCGCTGCAGGTCCTTTATCCCATCTAAGTTACCTCCCCCCTAGAGTAACAAGGCGGGTATGATTATCACACCTAAATTACCTTCCCCTAGAGTAACAAGGTGGGTATGATTATCCCAGCTAAACTACCTCCCCCCTAGAGTAACAAGGCGGGTATGATTATCCCACCTAACTTACCTCCCCCCTAGAGTAACAAGGCGAGTATTATTATCCCAGCTAAACTACCTTCCCCCTAGAGTAACAAGGTGGGTATGATTATACCACCTAGGTTACCTCCCTCCCTAGAGTAACAAGGTGGGTATAATTATCCCACCTAACTTAACTCCCCACTAGAGTAACAAACTCCTTACTTCTCCTTAAAGTAATACCATCTGCCTCCATTGTTCTTTATAGAAATCTATATTCATAAAGTGCCTCAAAAAGCCCAATTCATAAAAAATAGGTACAACACGCATAAGAAAAAAAAAATTCAGTCGTGAATTCAACTTTTAAGGTAACATTTTTAACGCACGGGAATAACTGTCCTACCAATTTACACAGCAATTTAATTTTTTTTTTACATTAGTGGCCTCTAAATTTAGATGCATTTTTTACATAACTTGACTTCTTAGTCACCCTATTTTGCCTCAGACCCAAAGCAGCCTACATCTACAGAAGGAAGGGACAGGAGATATGTATAGTACATCACACGTGAAAGATATGTGGTTTTGTAAGAGATTAATTAGCATGGATTTTTACTGTCATAAGGTAAATATAGATTTAGGCTGGAGCCATAGGCCCTGTACATAAGATATTATTTCTAGCAATACTTGTCCTTTATTCCAGAACTAAAGGCAAGTCCTGTGAGAATAGGTATATGCCGTTGCTTAAAAACTGTGATAGTCTACTCCTAGCCAATCCAGGAGTCATACACTGGCTGGTAGAGTGTAGCACCGTGTTAGCCATAGATCTAAGCAGAGACAAGTCGAGCATAGGAGATACCTTTTATTGGCTACTGAACAGATGGTATATGCAAGCATTCCAGACTACTTAGTCTCTTCTTCAGGCATGGTAGCCTAAGTAGTCTTTAAAGCTTGCATTCACCATCTATTCAGTTAGCCAATAAAAGGTATCACTTATACTCGACTCTGGCTGGTGTGACTACAAAAATGGCACATGCATGCGTAGAAGTGCTAAGAATTGCAACAGTTCTTCTCTGTGTGCCTGAACCAGCTAGGGATCGAGAATTTCCACCTCTGCAGATGACCTCTGGATCACAGGGTGAGGGGATCGCCAACTTCATCAAACAGCCTCCAGATGCTGCAGGACAACAATTACATCTACCCATTTTACAATAACATAACCCTTTTTGGGGACAGGCTTTAGTTCTTTCATAAGTTGGGACATTTATAAACCCTTATGTTCAATAATAATGTATAACCGCCTACAAAAAAAGTACTGAAGTAGCCCAGTCATGCTCCTGAAAGACGTATGACAACTGGAGAGTTTGATCACTAATTTTCTGATGGAGTTTTTTTAAAAATAGTAGGACAGGCCTAAGATGCTGCAAACTATACACGACCACCGTTTCTACTAATAATTGCAAACACCTGCATTTATTTAATACAAAAGCTGGATAAAAGTTAATTTGTCAATTTGATTAAAGGAAAAAAAAATCTGTTTTAACATCTGTGTACGGCCAAAACACTACAATATTTAGATAAAATTGTGCCCTGCAGAACATCTTGCTCTCTTCTACGGAATATAGTAAGAACTGGTGTGGCCAGTTTTTTTAATTAAATATACAAAAACAAAGGCAACTGGTGTAAATTGGTTTACAGAAGAGAAGGGACTACAAAAACAAATGCTATTAATGATCCGTATTTTTGCTCTATTCATAAATGTTAATTTTATTACAGTTCTACGGTTCAGACAGGGGACAGAAAAAACACCTTTATATAAGATTAAAAAAAAAAAAAACTATTTTCATTTGACCCACGGCTCTAACATAGTTATACAGAAGATAGTGCTGGGAAATCAGAATTACTTTGTGTTGCTCTGCTTCTGCTATCCCTGCTTTCCAGATAACTAACTGTACAAAATAATAAAGGATTGAAGCTTTGAGACAAATCTTGTGTCTTATTTGTGAACACACATTATGGGCCACAAGGCTCTTTATCAAGTACACTTAACAAACAGCCTGGGGGCTTGAAACATGTTGCGTGTTCACAAATAAAAGATTTGGATCAAAGCTTCAATTCTTTATTTTGTCTCCAACATAATATTAATTTGGCACTCTCCACTCACTTTAAGACAGGATTCAACGGACAATGAAAAACGCAGGATTTTACTTACGCCAAAGCTACTGTGTGTTCCACATGTTGCTGTGGAACCATGGAGGGTCTGTGCAGATTCCATACAATGAATTGCACATTATTCCCCACCGGACTGCTGATTATATGGATGCGCTTAATGCATTACACAACTATAGAAAAGGTATTTCAGTGTAGGATTCTGAGAAGGACTCCTCATTAACCACATTTTCCTAATTCATTACTTTTATATGGGGACGTGTCCAAAAATATATAATGGCTAAGAACAATTAGAAACTATATTCCACAGTCTGCAAAGAATTCCACAGATTTTGGCTACATGAGGGAGGATCCCAATACAAGTTTAAACATAAGGGACAATTCAGTAATACCCAACCTCTCTAATATACACCTAAAACAGGCCAGAGGGAGTTAACACATTAAAGGACCAGTAACACCAAGAAAAAAAAATCTCATTTGGATTGACATTGCAGTTATTCAAATGCAGCACATTAAATATCTTTAAAAGTTAAATCCATGAATTTTAACAGCATCCGTTTCATGTTGAACAGACCTCGCCTATTCCCATTGTTTTCTATGGTGCATTACATAGAGCATATACAGGAAATGTGCCTTAAAGCCCAATGTTTAACGTTAAATACCTTACTTTATATTCACAATTTTGAATTTTGGAAGCAGGCATTGAATATAATGAAGTTCCTCCAGACGAGGGCCGCATTCCCATTTCCTTTACACTCAGGTGGACGTATGCTGAATAAGTAGTAACTATAACCGCATTTCGGTTCATTTTTTGGTGTTACTGTTCTTTTAAACACTATAGATGTAATGGGTTCCAGGAAGTCATTCCTTTTCAGTTACAGTCAAGGCAAAGGAAGACCCTGACACACACACACACCCCCACTTACAGTCTTCCCCCCCCCCCACCATTATAACAAGGTTTTTCCTTTTTTTTTGTTTTATTTTTTTAAACATCAAAATAAAAAAAAACTTTTTGCCTTTAAGTTGGGACAGTGGTTCCCCTGTATTTGTAGAACTACAATTCCCAGCATCCTTCCAAAAGTGTGAGCTGGGAAATGTAGTTCAGTTGATATGCTATAGACCTCCCCCATTAAAACCAGGGAGTCCCTATACGTGTTTGATGTGAGAGGTACAAGCTACACACCTTCCTCCCACCCTCCTCCATTCCCCCACCCGCCAGTCCTCGCCCTGTGCCGGCCAGTGTCCAGGCCCTGAGAGGTTCACAGCATACTAGAGGCCTGTCTCCCTGCTGGGGCTCACTCACTCACCTTGCTGGCAGGGGATGGTGGTGTGTGCATTACTACTAGTGTCACCCCCCGCCATGGACCCGCTACAAGTGGCAGCGGGGCTGCTCTGAGTTATACTCTCCGCAAGCTGCGGGATGATGGCACCCTCCGCCGCCATCTTTCAGCCAACTACCCCTCCCCCCCCACATTCCCCACTCCGAGGGATTGACCAGAACGGGGCGCGGCCTGACACGTCACAACACTGTGCGCGTAGCAACGGCGCGAGCGCCGGCTCCTTATCTGGTCCCATGGGGCAGCTCGGCACGTTACCGGAAGTGGGTTCATTAAGCCTAGGCGGCCATTTTGTTTCATGGAAAACTGTATCAGCCTGACCCTGATTTTATTCCCTTAACATCATCTATTGTAGTGTAATGTAGCTGAATTAGTAACACAGAGGAGGTTCATGATGTAGGGCACACTGACTATTCTTTATGTCCATTTTTACCATAGTGCAATGCAGTCACATGTACATGCTTATTATCATTTGTAGGTTAACACTGCTGCCTTGTAGCACTGAGGTTCTGGGTTCAATTCCACCCTGGATTTCATCTGCATGGAGTTTGTATGTTCTCCCTGTACCCGTGTGGGTTTCCTCCCACAATCCAAATACATACATCTGTGTCTGTCTATGTGTGAGTGACTGAATATGGAAACTAGATTGTAAGCTCTACGGGGCAGGGACTGAAGTGAATGATGAATCTCTGTAAAGCGCTGCGTAATATATCCGTTCTATATAAATACAATTACAAAAGTGACAATAGCGACTGCGACTAAGTGACAACATGACCTAGGGACAAGGTGACATAGAATATTCAGAATTCAGTCAGTGGGACAGTGTGGATGTCACTGCCCTTCAATAGTCAAATTTGCATTACTCAGAATGACTTCTCATCCTACTTCTATCTGACTGACTACACCACACTACGCATGCGACAGCATTCATCGCTCTCTGCTTGTTTGGCAACTGCTTCTTGAAGTACCTCTCCGCTTAGTCAATAGTGAGAGGTGAATTTATGATTATTTTGCGATACAACTCGAATCGAAGTGAGGTGATTCGACAGGTGAATAGGGTCAAACACTTAGGGGATTATTCATGAAAGTGAGAATTCAACTGTCAAAGTGAATTCTTATCACTTTGGGTCACTACGCTCCGATAGTCGCAACTTCCCTACTCCTTATTCACTAAACAGAGGATTCCCATAGCATCAAAGCCAACATCGTCATTAGCCATCTCTTGCATAGTATGATGTAGTCAGACAGTAGATGTCTTGCCATCAGACTTCTAATTTAGTCAATTCAAACTTGGACTTTATAGATTTAGACCTTTAATTATGAAATAATAGACTTTTCAAAACTATTCTGATGAAGTCTTATAATATTTAATCACAAGGCCTTTTATTGAACTTCATAAAAAAAAATAGTATTTATTTCAGTAGATTGGTCTTTGTGGGAGAAAAAAACCCAAACCCATTAGATTGTCATAACAGTTAACTTTAAGTAGTAATTAATGTTACTTCTAAAGTGGAATTCCTGATTGTTATTTCTTTTGGTGTGTATTACCCTTTGTTCAGTACAGACATCTTTTATCCATTGCATCAATAGGCACTCTCCGGGCTCGTTGTTTATAATGGGGGTTTAGAAAAGACATATTAATGATTTGCCCAAGAAGGACTAACAAAGTCAAGATATGTGTATGTATATTTAAAAATAAATATATACATCTAGAAAAGTACTTAGTATAAAGAAGGTTTGAATTAATTTGGCTCATTTGCATATTTTGCCACTTTTGTGACAAATTGGCTAATTTAGCAAGTGCAGAATCAGTTTTACATTAGAACTCTGCTTCTGCGCTTGCTCAGTTCACCACAATCCAACAGGAAGTAAAGAGGTTTGCATCGCTGCACAGAGCAGATGACTTTTGCTTGTTAGAGCAGAAAGCAAAACTGAAGCCTAAAATCCCTATTGGTAAGTATTTCCTCCTCCCTCTTAAGAATCACCCCTAGTACTAATGAGATTTAGATCTCCTTTAAGGTCACTGTTCCCTTTATAGATCATTTTACAAACTTTCATTTTTTATAGTACAGTCGTGTAGTTTGGACTGTGAGCTGATGTCCATTTAGGGGATCAGAGTCCATCCCTGATCCCACTTGGTCCATTGCTATCATTTTACATAAACCGGATTTATGCACACAGATTAAAAAGGAATGGATGTCTATTGTGTGCTATATTAAGGCATTACTTCACCCCTAATGGATTCTGGAATGAAGAACTGACAGAGATAAAGAAAGAATGTGCCCTTGTTGTTCCACTTAAACATGCTATCATTAGTAATGATATTCCCAAAACTGTGTTTGAGCTAGGGATAATTCAGGGTCTGAAGTTTCTAAAAAATGTTGTTCTTTATGATCTACAGCTAACTGTTTAAGTGGATTCAAGGGTGTATATATAAGAATAAATTATCTCCTTGTGTTTTTGCATGTATTTTAAAGAAAATTACGAAGCGCTTTTGTTATATAATGTATAACACTATTCACCATGGCTACAAATGTAAATAGCATACAGCATTACTAGATGCCTGCCCACCTGGAAGACTGTGCAGCCATCTGCTGTAAAATATTGGCATAAATAGCGGCCAATCCAAACTCAGAAGGTCAGATTACTAATCTCCGGCAGCTACAAAGTTTAGAAGGGTCAGTGACTGGGCAGTCATATAGTACCGTGTAATGTTACTTATAGTATCTGAAAATGCTCTTTACAATTTTCTGTAACAATTGGGTGGGTTTGGGGCCAAAAAGGGACAGGATTTAGTTAGAAGAGGGTGTGGAGAGCGTTTGAGCTACTCCATTTTATATCTGAGCTGGACAACTTGAGAGAACCCAGAGTCCCTTGGTGAAACCTGTTAAATTTCCAGGTAATATTGCACTGGGACCACCAACAGGAGGGTATGAGGGGTACTGCTGTGGGGGACCTCACCAATTCAGTTAGCTGGGTGGGCAGGCTTCTGAGTACTGTCCGATGAAACTTATGACCTACTGGGCACGGAGAAGTGTAACTGGGAAATTTGCAGTGTAAATGAGGGTTAAAAAAACGGGTGGGGGTTTTGTGATTTCTGATGGAATTTAACAGCTTGCAGTTATGGGGCTAGCTTATTTCTTATACTGTACACCTATATATTCCATGCTACAGTGCCTAGGAATAAAAATAGGGCCAAGGGTGAGTGGTCTTACAGAAGATTATATCACTCACTTAACATCTAAAGATGTACCAGGCACTTGGAAGTAGTCAAATTGTCTGCTATGTAAAGTGGAAAGCATCAGAGAGGAAAATAGACAAGTCTAAAATCCTAATTGCTGTGAATGCCGGGATTCCTTGCCATCAAAGTAAGCATTTAGGGACTGATTGACTAAATGGTGAATTCGAGTCGCATCTCCAAAATAGGCGCAAATTTACTTCTCATTATTTAATAAGCGGTGAATAGTCTTGTCGAACAAGTGGTCAGCAGTGACCGTTGTCGGATGCGTTGTGTGGCGTACTCAGTCGGATAGAAGTAGAATGCAGAGCCCTGCCATCAGCCCCCCAATTTGTCACTCTGATGTGGTGAAGTTAAATAGATGAATTTGTAGCGGTACATCTAGTCGCATTCGCTCCTTCAACACACTCCTCCTCTTAGTCAATAGTAGATGTACCTGTGCACGTGCACGCAAAGTGATGCCAAGTGCTGCGCTTTTGGAGACAGGTGCTGCTGAGATTAAACCCAAGGTGCTGCAGATCCACAGGCATACAGAACCCAGAATGCAGAGCTGATCACCAGGAACCATGGAGCTGATGCAGACTCTCGATATGTAAATCTCCTACCACCCACATCATCAAAATGTGATGTGGCAGTGATTTGGCTGTAAACCTGGTAGCACTGAGTTGCCTAGCAGCTTTGGGAGATGAAGTCATGAGTAGCCATGGGCGTCCACTGATCAAAATGTAAGGGGGGGGGGGTTGGTGGCTGTTTGATGTCATGATTTCGCTGTCACGTGATGCATTGGGAGCAATCAGAAACTCCAGATGTGTGGGGGCAGGACAGAGGGGCACTTTGGCAGGCCAGGATGACTCCCGACGAGCCCACTTCTTGCTTTAGAAGATCGTAAGCTGGTGGCTTTTCCTTGCCCCCCACTAATGCTCATACGAATAGTACTACACCAGCGGTTCTCAATCTATGGGTCGCGACCCCTTTGGGGTTCAAATGACTCTCTCACAGGGGTCGCCGAGCCGCCGCTTCTCTCTCTGGCTCTGCAGGTCCCTTTATAAAGGGGTTGCTGATGAAGGACACACCCCCACAATGATGTCATCGCGGGGGTCGTGGTCTCAGAAAGGTTGAGAACCGCTGCACTACACTATTATGCTGTTATAGAGCAGTGGTCAGCAAACTTTTTTGCTGAGGGAGCCATTTGCTTCCTCCTCCATTGGCTTCTCGTTCATTGGGAGCCGCAAAGGGGGAGGAGCTAAGGCTTCCGATCCCATGACCTGCCGACGCCCAATCAGAAACGTCGGGGGTCATGGGCGGGGCTAGGGAGTGCGCCGTGAGCCACAACAGTGCGGTTAAAGAGCCGCACTTTGCGGACCGCTGTTATAGTGCAAAACTGATACCCATACTGTTCCATATTGGTAGCTATATTAGTAAATGCCTGCCATGTACCTCACTGGAAGCCTCTACTAGCTAAATTATACACATGAACCTAATTTACGTTTAATGTCAGTATTTCTTTCTAGAAAATGACTGCAGCGTTAAATCAGACAAAGTTTAAAGCCACTATGATGTTAAATGTAAACAGAGAGTTATTTGTGTGTTGCTGAAATGGATTGTTTGGGTTCTACAAGAATTTTTTCCAGCGTTTATTTTATAGCTATAATGTTTAGCAATGTAGATCTTGAACAGACAAGGCTGCTGAAAAAGAGAAAGTTGTCAGGCCATGTTTTATGTATTGAAGCAAACTGGAAATAAAATGGTCATGTGTCTTGTCTTTAACTTCAGCCTGCTCTTTTAAAGGGGAAGTCTATTGTGAAATAAATATTTGCTACTATAGAGAGTAGTTATAACAGAATATTTGCAATTTCCTTTAAAGGGGAAGTCTATTATGAAATAATTATTTTCTACTAGAGAGTAGTTATCACAGAATTTTTGCAGTTGGCCAGTATATTATTATTATCAAATTAATGAAAAATAAAGTAATTGAGCTTTTAAAATCATTTTTTTTAGTTGCAAGTATAAAGTAGTTACTTCCTAGAGTTACCATCTCTGTACCCACCCCCTACTCTTCTACTGAGTGTAATTACAACCGACGCAAACTTATGGAGCTCTTGGCATCACTCTGCATGTGCTTGCACAGGTAATTCATCTATTCATCAAACATCAAAGTCTGTTGAAGTAGTGAATTCAGCAAGGTACTGTGTTAATTAGTTTTTGATATTATAGCAAGCACTCTATAGTTTATTCTAAAGAGCCTTATACATAGCAGGAAGTCACACTGAGGATTACTGAGCCATAGACAATATGGGCGAAATTTATTAAAATTGAAAACGTCATTTTCGATTTAAATATTTCGAGAATCGCATTTTCGATTTAAAAACATTCAAAATTTCGAGTTTCCCATTTCTTCTAGTAAATGTAATGAGCGGTGCTTCCATGCGAGCACCACTCGTTACATTAGGCTGCTCAATACACTGGGGAGACTCATCTCTCCCTAGCGCTTAATGGTTGGCCTTAGCCAATCAGGAGCCGCTGACCTCACGGATGACGTCAGCAGCGGCCAATTCAATTGGCAGCGCTCAGCCAATTGAAATGGCCGTCGCAGACATCATCCGTGACGTCAGCGCGCAGCCAATTGAATTGGTCGCTGCTGACGTCATCCGTGACTAAGGCCAACCAGGAAGTGCTGGGGAGAGATGAGTCTCCCCAGCGGCTGCTGTATTGAGCAGCCTAATGTAGCGAGTGGTACTCGTATGGAAGCACCGCTCGTTACATTTACTAGAAGAAAGGGGAAACTCAAAATTTGAATTTTTATTCGAAATTCCGAATATATTCGGAATTCCGATTAAAAATTCGGATTTCCAAAATCGAAAATGCTAAATGGCATTTTTGATTTTAATAAATTTCGCCCCATGCGTTACGTGCTTGAATAAGCGCACAATAGTGCACTGCTCTGACATGCATATGGAGATCTTTTTACTCACACTCTCTGTTGCTAAACACTGTGGGGCTTATTCATGTAAATCCAGACAGTCGCATAAAAGTTGAAATTTTTTAACATTTAGGGGGTTATTCTCTAAAGTGAGAATTCCACTGTCAAATTCGCAAATAGCGCATTCCCATAGTAAATGCGTGACTGAGACAATTCTTCAATTATAAAGTCGCGGACGCGGCAATTTTTAAAGTTCCGGCTTTGACAACATTTCCTTTTTAAAGTTGCGACTGCGACAGTAGCAGTCTATTCTACACTGCCATACCTCTCCACTGACACTGCTTGCAACCATTAGCACTGGTGTTTCCAAACATCAATCATTGACTGCAGAATATTTTTACGGGGCGTGCATATGGTTAAAAGCACAGTCAGTGGGAAGGATTTCTGGGTGTTTTGGCATTAATTAGTGTAGCACTGCCCTACTTACCTTAAGGTAATCAATCAATCATTAATAGGGTAGACAAAGCTGTTGCAGGGGTTTAGCTGTTATAACTATGTTTATTTGATATGTCCCATAGTATAACCTTTCCCTATAAGGAGTCATGTAATGGTACGACTTCTAGAATCATCTTAACGTTGTCAGAAATGTGGGTCTGGAATGGAACAGAACTATCTGGATAAGGGTGTGAGCTCCTCCCCAAGGGAGTGTTTTTTTTTTCTCTCTCTATTTTAGTCTTTATGGTATCATTTTCCAGAGATGATTCTGGATCCTTGTAGAATCCCATAATCACATTATGAGCTCACATCAAACTAACAAAGGTTCCGGAATGGGCCGCAAGCTCCAGGGCTCCTATTCTTCTGTTTCCACAGCTGCCACCAGCGGTGGATTTAATTCAGCACTCAATGAATGAAAAAAAGAGAATAGACACTTGCGAAGGCCAAATGCCAGGCTGGTAGCACCCTCTCAGCTGTTGTTATTTGATAGAAGACAGCAACTGTGTTTCTAAAAATAAAAAAACCCAGAGGTGGGGGAGTTAATGCCTTGTAGTAAATTTGGTTAAAAGAAAAAGAAATGATTATGGAGAGAAGAATTTTCATTTTTGCGATAAAAATTCCGGCAGGTTTTGGAAAAGCGGGAGTTGTGAATGGAAAGAAAATAGACGATGTTGTTATGAAAGTAGAAGTGTGGAAATGGTAGACCTGTTTTGGTCAGGACAACAGACAGGGAAGGGGAGGGGGGCAGGAATCTTTTTATAGGCCTGTTCTTTAGGAATCTGAAGGTGCTGGAAAAGCAGACGTGACAAGCCTTGCTGGAGCGCTGAAATCTGCAGGCTCCTTGGTTTTAGCAGATAGGATTTGGTGCAGGGACAAGGCACGACAGAAGCAGCGATGGAGAACGTGGACATTTTCACATCTGACGGCAAAGGACGGGGTCTGAAGGCAACAAAGGAATTTTGGGCTGGGGATGTCATCTTCGCTGAACCTGCTTATGCAGCGGTTGTGTTTGATAAGTAAGTCTTACTTTTACATAACCTGTAACGGTCAACAAATCAGGGGCCTCACTTTCAGTTTTACCCAGAACCCTACTCTGTCTATAACTGGTCCTGGTAATGGTTACGTTAGCACAAGGGAAACTGAGGCAGCCAGTGGGGCAATTATAAGTTCTCCAAGGGCAAAGCGTATTAAAATGGATTTTTTTCAATTTCCCTATTTCAATAAGTATCGCCTATAATTACCGATATCGCGATATCGAATTACCGATTTCGCATTATCGGATGGTATATAACTCGATTCTGCACAAATTGAAAAAAATCGCAGGCGATTTTTTCAATATCCCGATATCGAATTACCGATTTTGCAATATCAGATGGTATATAACTCGATATTGCAAAAATCGGAAAAATTTGCGATTGATTTTTATCGATTTTAATACATTTCGCCCCAAGTCTCTTGCCGTTGCATTTGCACTGTGAATAGACTCCATTGGTGTGATTTATCAGTGGTACATACATGCACTATTGATGTGAAAACACATAGCAACCAATCAAACATTTTCTTTCATTTACTTGTTTAACTTGCATCCGATACAAGCTGTTTGCTGATTGGTTAATGTAAGTTGCACTGCAACAATTTTGCAAATGTTATAGCTGGGAAAAATATTCTGAAAAGCAGACTGCTGGAAGTACATTACATTTAGGAATCACTGGTAATCTTGTTTATTAATAAAGCTTTACCTGTTCCTTTCTATTGTATGGAACGTCCATCAATTTTATAACCTTATGGGAGATCAGAATTAGCCATTAATAACTTAAAGTGATCTTAACCAACTTTCTGGTTTAAAAACATCATTTTGAACCATAACGATGCTTCCTTTTGTCCCCAACAATCATGTCTTCTAACTGCCTCTGCACCCCTTCATCTACCACTGTGACCCCCAGCAAGTAAATACTTGAAAGTGAATCATGGGATTTGTAGTCATATAGGTTCTGAAACACAATTACATGTTGTCGTATAATTTTTGGAGATGAAATGACAGAAGTTAACTAAAGCTTCTGTCTGTAATTGGTTCAGACTTGCTTTGCATCATGGGAAATGTAAGCATTTAACCCACACAATTTCTGAAATACGGTTACACTGCAGCAAATGAAACTTTAAGTGGAACATAAGAATAAATGAGCACCAACTGGTTATCCTGTCTGCCACTTATACCCTCTCTTGTGAGTGACATGGCATTATGGGAATTGTAGTCTTCTTGAAAAGGCAACAGTATAATACTACAACCTTAAGCTAACGTCTTCCCTGATACAATGCCGCAAATAAGAGTGGAAATTAGAAAAGAAATGTGAAATCGTGTTTCAGCAATAAGTGGTAGATTTAAAGGTGTATTTTAAAACACAAGTATTAATTAAAAAAAAAAATTTGTTTTAAATATTGTAAAAATAAATTCACAGAAATTTATTTCATCAGTTTCCAAACATGCACCTTTATGGTGGAGTTTATGGTAACAGACTTTTCAGCACCTGGTTTGGGGTAGTTCATTCCTGAGTTTCCTATTCCACCAGTATTGCCAATAGCTCCACAGGGTTAGACACTTAGGGCAAAATTTATTAAAATTGAAAAAAAAATCGATTTTAATCGATTTCCCGATTTCGATAAGCATCACCGAAAATTACCGTTATCGCGATATCAGATGGTATTTTCGTGATTACAATCCGATTTTACGAAAATCGAAAAAAATCACGGCCGACTGTTCCGATATCGAATTTGTCGATTTCGTGATATCGGATGGTATTTAAGCGATTACAACTCGATTTTACAAAAATCGATACCGATTTCTGATTTTTGGATGCATTTAAAAAAAAAAAA
>JAKJJM010011208.1:0-12466 GCA_021901965.1 Pipa carvalhoi
GGGCTTAATAAGGGCAGTCCCGATTTCCATATTATGGAAATCGGTGTTTCTCGATTTCCATAATCTGGAAATCGGGTATTTGTACCGATCCGTAGCCATAAATTTAAATAGCTACGGATTATTTCGGTACAAATATCCGATTTCCAGATTATGGAAATCGAAAAATACCGATTTCCATAATCTGGAAATCGAGACCGCATGAAATTCGGAAAGACTGTTACCGGTCTTTCCGACTTTCATAAATACCGCCCTTTATGTTAATAGACTTCACCTGTGTTGGGCTTGTTAATGCAATGGGACACGAAGAGTATATTTTTCACTCAAGCATTTGAAAAAGATAATACTTTAATACACTGTGTGGGGTCAGTTTGTTTCTGTTATGTACCCATAAACTCACCTATATACAGTGTTGTGGTACTTGATTGTATTTGACTTTATACACTACATCCTAATGCACAAAATGTAAATGTTTGCAGTGCTACAAGCATAATTCATCATCATTTTCTTTGCTTTTCCTTCACCTGTGCTGCAGTCAGCTAATTTTAAACATTCCTGTTGAATGTTTCTACACTGTAATTAAAAGAAAATTATAGGTAAATTATATGTTTTTACTCTGAATCAGTCATTTATTAAGATGTTTCCATGCTTTTGTATAACTTATATTTAGTGAGCTATTTATAAAAAATTTTATGCTTTGCTTACCATTTTGCTTATTTCAGAAAACATTACCATTGCAAATTTTTGAAAGGGTCTTTACTCTGCTGGAACCTTTTCAGTTTCATTTTGCACTGTATCAGAAAACTGAAAAGCTGTCAAAAGTTGTTAAAATGAAGCAGAAATGTTTTTACTTTTGGATTTATTTCGACCCAGGTTAAATTATTGTTACAAAGTCTAAGAACAAATGTAAAAAATAATGCAACTTTATATTCTTTGCGGTTAATACCCTGCTTTTTTCACTGGTAGGCTTATGCCCTATTATTATTTCCTAATAGGAGGTCAGTCCCTGGAATATAACATCATTACTGGTTGACTTTATGAATCCTCACAGCCAGGAAGTAGTCTTGGAAAGTCTGGCTTGAGGACAGCACTAGCCTGCAATGTAATGTCTGGTGTAATGGGTCCTGTATAGATGGTACTCTACAGAGTTACGGTTGCTATGGAATTTAGATAAATACACAAGAAAATAGAACAGTGGGAAAGTTTTTAAAAAAATGAGCTACAGTCCTATGAAATAAATAAAATGAATATTTTATGAAGGATGCACTCCAGAGACAGACATTGTTTCATAAGAGTCCACATGTAAATTAACAGTAATAGTAATTGTAACCCAGCTGGTAGTAAGAGCATACCGCATGTTGTTCTTATCTATAAGTTAGGTAACTAGATCCACAGTTTAATGCAGGACACTTATGAATAATGCAGACTGTATTGTTTCATCGATAAGTTGTTTTCATAAACATTGTACTTTAACTGTAAGATTAGGTCACCTTATCTTTTGCAATCCTTAGTCTTGCTCTATCTACATTTTCCAGCTTGTGTGAATATTTTAAGCAGTGTATGTCACTATATTTACTGTAACGCTGGCTTGATTTCTCACTGAACTCACAGTGTAGATAGAATAGTTAACAGGAAGAAAATGGAACCTTGAACAAAAAGTTACCAAAGTTAGTTTGGTAATAAATGAGATATGTCTTGTCCCTTTACAATATGTATTCTACTCACTGCCCTTTATATTAAGGGGGTCATTCCGGTAGCTCCGAATTTTCCGTCCCGAATTCACTTATAGTGAACTCCCATTATAAAGTCGCGACTGCGACAATCTTTTTGTCGCAGTCGTGATTTTATATTGGGAGAATTGTCACAGTCGCAACTTTATAATGGGAGTTCGCTATAAGTGAATTCGGGACAGAAAATTCGGAGCTACCGGAATGACCCCCTAAATCTTAATCTACATCCAGGTCACATATTTAGCTAAAGTTTTACAGATTGCTATCAGAAGAGCTTAATAGCTGAAAATTCAGCTTGGCATATCTGAAAAATGCTACTTAATGATAAGCTTTTTGTTTGTGTAGGCCTGGTTTGTATGCAGAGAAGCAAAGAGTTAAGATGGATTAAGGGGTTGAGGGCTTTCATGGATCTGTTAATTCGGATATGGCATTTTAAAGGAAAGATGTAATTGGTATAATCCTCAGCAAAATTTATGATCACACTATGTAGAGCAGTAACATGACTGCAAAGCCTTAGTAACTTGTGTATACATATATTATGTATTTTAGCATGCACATTTTTTTGTGTTTGTTGTTTTTAAGCAAGTTAATGAAATGCCTCAATTTATTCACTGATGTATGTATTTATTCCTTTATTAGTTTCTGTCATGTGACTTAGTGGATAGAATGTTACATATAGTGACAGTGAAGTCATTTGAATACTTTCATAAATATAGCAACCAATCATTGATCAGGTTATTGCAGGTGCAGTCATTTATCCAAGCTTCTTATATTACTATAGTACCAGAAGAAGTTTATATCTATGCTAGTGAACAGATCCCATTGTATTATAAGAATAAATTAAAAGATTGCAGAAGATTGCAAGACTGTCCCCTACCCAATGCAGCCTTAGTGCTGCAACATGAAACAGATACCCCCCCCCCCCAATTTACTGTATGAAGCACCTACTGTGGATCTGCATGCTAAGAAATTATTGACAAACAATTCCACTTACTAGGTTCCAAAAACATTTAGTGCTTTTTTCTAAAGATTCCCTAGTACCCTGTAAGGCACACAAAGGGATCATTTATCACTAAGCTGTAAACAGGAACTTACTGTTGGTAGTGTGTTACATCAATGTAATTATATTTGGCAAAGCTACTTAAATAATGACCAACATCTCAGATTACTGATAAGAAAGAAGAAGCAAGAGAAGAAAAAATCTAAAAGATATTTCTGCCCAATGAAAAAAGTTCCACTATGAAGAGTATCTATTCTCCATTCAGCATACTGATTTATAAGCCTATTTTTTATGGGTATTAATATGGGTTTGCATTGTGAAAATGGAAGTTGCCTAAAGGTCTGAACAACTTTAGGAAAGTTATCTTTGTATATACAGTATTTCACTGGGAGAAGTGCTTCAAGGCATCTCCATGTTATCCCATGCGCTAATTAATTAATTTCTAAGGTTCTTCACATTGCTACTAAGAACAACCAACCCTGTACTGGAAAGATCCAGAAAACAGGACGAAAGAGATCTCTCTGAAGTGGGTGTTCTGTATTAGTTCTGTGATGGAAAGTATACATGGAATGTCCTACAAGCTCAGTGGCTGGGCCATTTATATAGAGAGCTGCATTGGAAGATTGGCAGTATTCCAGAAGTTTCTATTGCTTTCACTGATGCTTTTTTATATATATTTTACAATAGTTAATCTGTGTTTATCGATAAAGTGTTCTATCGGTACAAATGTCTTATCTCCACCAAGTGACGGCATTCGCTTTTTCCTTTAGATGGGCTACTGGCAAGGCTGATAGCATGAATAAAATAAAAAAAATGAAATAAATTAAATGTTATTTTACAATTATGATCCAAAAATTATTTTTCTGATAGCAACAGGCCAAAACTCTAGTAAAACACATAGGTTCAGTTAACCTTGTATTCTCTGAATTTTTTAATAGTTTACCATCTTCAAATTAATCTTGTTATATATGCCCAATATTTTACTCATCTCAGGGCTGATAAGATCTTGAATTTCCTCAGCAGATCTTAAATTGTAAAGCATATATGAACAATAAGGCTTCTGTGCTCCAGATAAAACTCCCCACTACTGTTTATTTAAGAAAAATAACATTTTAGTTACATAACTTGAACAAGACATGCATTAGCTGATATGATACCACTTTAAGGCTGAGTTCATGCATCAGTCCTACAGTCCTAGCACAAAATAATGTGGAAGGTAAACAGATCATATCAGCCATGATCATCTTCAGATTAACCATCAATATTTCCTCTGCACCTGTGCCTAAATGCTATGTCTGTCCTAAAGGGGCGAGAAATATGAGAACTAACATAATGGTTTGGACTTATGACGTCATGTGACGTGGCAGGGCCTCCCGGGCGGCCCAGTTACCCCTAGTCCAGCGCTGATTGTAAGTTCCATGGGGGCAGGGACTGAAATGAATGGTTAATCTCTGTAAAACCCTACAGAAGATGTCAGCACTATATAAATGTGCCAAATAAATAATGTTTCTATTTGCCTGGTGGCACTCAAGAAATACTATGTGACAGTTCACCTTTCGTGTAATATTGTATAGTGTGTTGAATTCACTTTGGGAGGCAAATTCACTCATTTGATAAATATAGCCTAAAGACAAAAGATGTTTCCTTAAGTACATACTGGGTATATAGTGTCACGTTTTACTTCAAAATTGTGCATTTTCACCTTTTGTAAACTGATACTTTAAAGTATGGCAAAGGAATGTGCTGGACAGTTGCCAGGTTCCAACTGCAGACTGGTTTTGATCTGGTTTAGCTCATTTGTTTAAAAATCCCCTTAAAAGTCCTTATTTCTAAAAACACAGAATTTGATGGCAGAAAAAAAAAACAGTTGGTTCATCTTGTCTGCTTATTGGAATTACAGTTTTTCAAATTTTCACATTTCTTTGTATTTATGCCATGCATGTTTAAAGGAGAACTACTGCTGTAAAGTATACTTACTTGATCGATCTAGCAAAAGCACACTAAGTGTTGCTAGATCAGCTTTCATCTCATGATCCTCAGCCCAGGATCATGAGATGAAAATTGCCAGCTGCCTCTAGCTTCCTCCCTCTGTAGATGAAGTGTTCCGCAACATTGTACCCGCCCCCCCGGCTCAATTCACTGAACTTCACATAAAGCATATGTGTAGATCATTTATTTTGTTCTGTGCATGTGCTTTTGTACATGTCATATACAGGGGGAGGAAGCTAGAGGCAGTTTTTATCTCATGATCTTGGGCTGGGCTCAAGGAACTCTCTAGCTCAGTGGCCGGCAAAGTTATTTACTTTATTTATCGTTCCCTCCTCCGCCGGCGGGTCTTTCCTAAAGAGTCACAAAGGGAAAGGAGCAAACGCACCTGATCCCATGACCTGCCGACGTCCAATCAGGAGCGTCGGAGGTCATGGGGGCGGGGCTGCGGAGCGGATCTAGAGAGTGCGCCGCGAGCCGCACTTTGCCGACCGCTGCTCTAGCTGAGCATATCTTCTGATTCAACCAAATAGTCTTAGGCCAGGGCCACACTGACTTTTTTGTAGTTGAGCTGGAATAGAATTTATTATTTTCTATCAGAAAAGTTCATTTTGCATTATAGACAATAATGGGACTAATTATAAACAACTCAGCTACAAAACTGCTAGTGTGACCCTGTCCTTAAAATGCAGTTATAAGACTACTGTTTCCTTGTAAAACAACACTGCTTATTTTCACCTACTGGTCCTTATTCATATGCTCATGGAGTCTATTAATTCTCTGTCCTTGTGAATTAGGCCACTAACCCTCAGACCCTGACAAATAAATTAATATCCCAAGTCTCAAACCCAAAAAGTATCCAAGAAGGCTGCTGTATGTAGAAGTTACTGCTATTTTATGCGTACTAATTTCCTGTTTATCATTATTATTTCATCAACAAATTTTGCATTTGTTAAAGAATATCTGGAACACATATTAATTGGTTGCATATTACCATTGTGTTGCAGTAAGAAGTGTGTACCCGTGACTGGTGAAGTTTAATGGACAGATATATTCTTTAACCTCTCAGACCCTGTGACCACCTTTACAAAAAATGACACACTCGTCATTCTTTTTGGGGTTGAAAGGCCAGGGAGACCGCTTCCTCTTTGCTCCTACTCTTTCTGCGCCCACCACCTCAATACTCTCTTCCTGTTCCCATCCCTCCCAGTCATATCTGCCCACCATAGAGAACAAGAGAACTGGGTAAGATCTGTTTACCAACATGGCTGCTATCGGTAAAGATTAAAATTCCAACAGAAAGCAATACAATTCATTAATTGAACTTAACATTTTTACAAATGTTTTATTTTAATAAATGTCATGCTAATCCAGATAAGAATATTTCTTTTTTTGATGTTACTGGTCCTTTACACTAGCGTTACACATAGAAAGAGTCAAGTTAGTCTGAGAGTAAGCTAGGTACCTAACTATTAGGAACATATTAACCACCAGGAAATACATTCCTAGAAGCAAGTGATAAAAGTGTCTTTCACTCTATCCAAAGGAATGGAAATTTTTCTGAACTGTATTGACATTACTGAATCACAACTATTTTTAGATTAAGCAGTTTTATTTTGTTGTTAGTGTGTATTTAAGCAGGGATAAAATTGATGTTTTATGCTTATTTTGTATTGAAAATACAGAGCAATGTACAACAAGGTATGAGATTATTTTTTTAAACCTCACTTCTTATTATAGCATTATTTTTAATAGAATGGAAAAGTTTAAAAAGATGTTATGGAAATTTTTGAAAGAAGGAGGTGTGTTCTAGCTGACACTGAAAAAAACATATTGTATATTGTATGAATTAAAGGCAAGATGAATGGTAATGGTATGGCGCTTGAAGAGAAACAATTCAGTTGGACGCTCTAAGAAGACTGTTATAGGAAGTATCTCTGGAAAAAGGACTGGCAGTAATCAAGACATGAAATGAGAGACAACAAGATGACATTTGTAGCGGATTGAGTAAGGTCTAAATATGGTAACATCACAAAGCTGAGTGGTATCACCTTGAGACTTTCTGACTTTACAGACCCAGAAAGGGCACAATACATATAAATACTTGCCAAATGTTTTATATGAGGTATATCATAGCTCTGTTATACTGAGGGAGATTCAGTAAACAAAAATTATATGGAAGAGTAGAAGATATTCTGCCATATTAATAAAGGTATTATTTAATCCACAAAAAGCATTGTCTGATACATTTGCTTGATTCATACCAAGTCATCTGAGACTTGTTTTTTTTTTTTAATTAATATTACTCAGGGGTATATTTACTAAAATCATGTAGGTTTTCCCTGGTAGGTCAATATGGGTGATATCGAAATTTATTAAGGCCTTTTTTTTACTAAAAGAAGTATTTGCCTGGTTAAGGGTGGTGAAAACCCATTGTTCCCTATGGTTCACTAAAATATTTTTAGGTCTCTAGTAGAAATATCGGCAATATCGATATCAAAGGGCTCAATTGAAAGGAATGTAATATTGGAGCGGTATTATATTTTTTTATATCAATTCATTTTTTTGACTTTTCATAAATAGGGGGATAGAAAAATGCGGCAAAAAAACGGCAAAAAACTTGAATTACTTTAGTAAATATCCCCATCAGAGTATGTGTAAAGTGAGAAACCCTGTCACAAAAATTTCTTGATAATACTTATAACATATATTATTACAAATATACTACTACCTCAAAAATAAGCACTGGTAAACATATCAAACGCATAAAGATAAGGTTTTAAGTGTTGCTTTAAGGTAATGCCCCACCATGCATTTTGTGGGGAATTTTGTTTATGTGATCTTCGGTGTCCAGCAAATTGTAATGTAATGCCATAGAACAGCCATGTGAAAGCCCCCACTCACTTACCAGTACTACAAGTGATGGCTAGAGTAGGCATTTTACTGCAAGAAAATAGGTCCTCATGCTTTTTGTCATGGTGAAACCTCTACTAACACTGTAACCAGTGGTAACTTAGGTAGGTGACTGCTCTGGGGAGGTTTCTCTGTGGCATTTTGTCACCCCCTTCAAACCACATAACAAATAATGAGGCCTTTTCCTTGACCCTTTCAGTACCAGACTGATTGATAAGGGTCTATAGGCCACAGAATTAATAAAGGGTCACGGTGCCCAAAACATGTAATGCTGTAGAAATAATATATACTACACTGTAACTTTCGTTTATTTGCTAAGAATAGAAAAAATACTATAGAACTCAAATCTGTTTGACAAAGGTAAACATATACTCTATCAGATCATGTCAAAATAAACAAAAGCAGATAAAATCGGCATGCAAATTTTCATTTTCCAAAAAAAAAAACATTTTTTAAGCTCCCTTTTTCGATAGCATGCCAGTGTATGGGCAGTGGTATGGCTCGCTTTTCTCACTTGGTGAGCAAGAGATGCTGTCACACGTTCTCTGGGAGAAGGTCTACATCCTGAAGGGACTCCTATGCTTGTTACTATGAGTGTTAAAATACTTGCTGTTCCTATATTGCACAGTTGCTATGCCACAATACTGAATTTTAGGGGCACTAGGAACGTCCTGCTGTATGTTGCAGGGCTGCAAGCAGTAATATACACATATTATCAAGTAAATAAGCAAGAAATTATATTTGTGGGACTTTTCAGACTAGGAACTTTAGGCAACTACTTTTTTTCACCTATTGGTTGACCCAGTCCTCTGCCTTACAGAATTAATTCATGCGTGCTGAAAGTTGTGAATATGCAAGTAGTAAGTGTGAATTATGACCACACTAGTTATCTGGACCTCTCCTTCAACTGGGTAATTATTTTAGTTCAGGAAATTAAATTTTTTCAGTATTAATGCATTTCACTACAAAAGTATGCATTGTAGCTTAAACACTTTTTCCTGGTAGTGTTCCTTTAAAAGAAAATTCATGGCCTTAAACTGAGTTTGTTGGCGTAGATAACACTGGTAACACGGCTGATGATGTGAGAATCATACTTTTATCTAGAAAAAAATACAGTATGTGTTTATGTTAAAATATGCCTATTTTATATTAGATCAATGAATTCTAAGCCATTGCCATCACTCTTCAACTATACATTTTTCTACCAAAGCTCTATGTGGTTTTGCTCAAAATTCTCAGTGCAGAAAAGAGTTGCGATTTCTCTCCCCTGTGTATATAACAAATCATTATAGATATTAATAAATTGTCTGTTACTGGTTATTAATTTGGGTGTATTTCTACCTTGTACACTTGGAAGAGCAGCATCACCCTGTGGAACGGTCTCATAATACAGCTTTGAATAGCAGAATCTCTAGTACGTTTAATAGATTCATTCTTTACTACAAGGTCAGTTAAACTGTTTAACTGTCTTCAGACCAGTCAGTGTGTGTAGCCTAATTATAATAGTCTAGAGAATTATCTCCAGAATCTTGTCCTTATTTGAAACTGAGTACAATTAACCTGAATGGACATTATTAGATATTTAGGAATGAGAGAGAATAAACAGTAAAAGAAAAAGTACAACTAATGTTGTAATATTAAGGTAAATATATGTCAGGACAGACTGGCGGGAAGGAGTATAGGAGAAGTATAGGTAGCAGCGAGAGACCATGCAAGATGGACAGAACGTAGGGCGTGGAATCTAAGACACCTCCTGGTCTTCTCCTAGAGCCCCCGCAAGTAGGTTAGAGTTTGGCTGCGGAGGTGCCCAGGTCGCGGCCCCTAGGACTGATAGCACAGTAAGGACAGGAACAGACAGTGGTCAAAATACAGTGCAGTAGTCAGGGCAGGCAGCAAAGGATCAAAGTCAAGACAGGCTATAAGTCAGGGCAGGCGGAGATCAATCGTAGTTGGGTAAACAGGCCGGGTCATATACAAAGGAAACTAAGAAGCAGACTAATAACGGACAGAGTAACACCTAGAACAAATTCTATAATCGGGTGCCTGTGTTAGAGGGTAGGGGAATTAAATAGGTGCATGATGTGACGTAACGCCGCAACTGTGTCTGATTGCGTCGCCGGTCCAAGGGCATTTTAGGCGCCGATGGAAAATGGTGACCGGACCGAGTGGAGACAGATGGCGACTGTACAGGACGCCAAATCAGACCACGAGGAGAAACAGAGGAAGACCGCGACAAGACCGGGTGCCAAACTCAGTCGCAAGTGCGCAAGACGGTACGTTTCCTCACAATATAGGTGTTGATAACTCAGGTTGCTGATTATCATGTTGGGGAGTTCTCCAAGTTTGGCATTTAGATTGCAGACGTTTCATCACCAGGCGAGGTGACATCTTCAGATGAAGATGTCATCTTGCCTGGTGATGAAATGTTTACAACTAATGTTTTGTAGGTTGCATTGAATTTCTTGAGGGTTTGCTTTTAACTGTGTTTTAACTGCTGATATTTGTTACAAAAAAGCAGACTTAGGGCCTCGGTGACTTAAGGGTGAATTCACCTGGCTACAACTTGAAGCACATCGTCAAAATAGTCATGCATTCACTACTTATTATTGACTAAGCAGCGAGTAGTCTAGTTGAACAAGCAGACAGTGGCGATCACTGGCTGTTGCGATGTGTGGCATAGTCAGTCAAATAGAAGTAGAATGTGGAGCCCTGCCATCAGTCCCCTAATTTGCCAGTCTGATGTGGCAAATTCAAACAGATGAATTCAGAACAGTACAGCTAGTCACATTCACTCCTTCAACACACTCCACCACTTAGTCAATAGTAGAAGTACCTGTGCATGCACAAGCAAAGTGTTGCAAAGTGCTCCACAAGATCGTGACTATCTTAGTGGAATTGGTTGCATATTCACCATATCGCAGAGTTTTCTCAATAAGTGAACATGTGAACAATGGCGAATAAATGTGAATTCAGATATCTAGGCGACTTTAGCCTTTAGTCAATGAGGCCTTAATTATTGCAACAAATTTTTGCTCATCTGCACAAATTTTTCAAACTTTTATTGTGGTAAATATTAACACCACAGGCACTGATGTTACTGATATTACTTTGTCATTAGGAACATTTGTTGACTGAAGGCATTAACAAATACAGCAGTTATTAATAGATTCTCAAAATGCAGTATTGTACTTCTAAAATCTAAGAGTAAAAAAGTGACTGGATAAAAAGATCTTCAAAAATCTACAAGTGTTGCTGGGAAATGTACAGTGAAATAACTAAGTGCCCATTTTTAGAGGGAGCTTGACCCAGTTCTGAATATTATGGTGGGTCTACACATGGTGGGGCAGAATTAAATAACCAGCACAAGTACACCAGAAAAGGAAATATTCAAATTGGCATCACAAGTATTAATACACAATACTGTAAAAAAAAACAAAAAAAAAAACTATAATTTGAAGCTGAATTCCTAATTTGTATTTGCTTTGTGTTTTTTTCTCTCAGCGCTGATTACAGCCATCTTTAATCTGTTAAAGCAAGTCCGATACTGAGCACTGCATCATTTACAATGACAGTACAATAGACCCCTAGTCAGCCCCATTGTTATCTAGGAAACTATAGGTAATACAAATTAATAAAGTGTTCCAGATGCTCTGAAATGTAAGGCTGGGTTCAGACGAGTGTATGATGTGCAGCGTATAAACGCTGCGCATCGTATGCTCGTGTAACGCAGCACTTCTTGCCCCTATACTTACCTTGTTCCGGCTCGTACGCTGGCAAAAATGCGACAGCCAGCATATGGCCGGCGTTCACGCGTGCACACGCACGCGCGAAACGCTCGTCTGGCCGGAACAAGGTAAGTTAGGTAGGGAAGCACGGGGCTGTATTACGAGCGTATGAGGCTTAGCGTTTATACGCTGCGCATCATACGCTCATCTGAACCCTGCCTAAAAGCAAACATTTATTTGTAAAATAAAATATCTAACTATTTAGAAATCTCTCAGAATTTTTGATTCATTATTTACAAGGTATACAGAATTTTAGTACATTTTAGTATTTTGGTACCACTGTACTTTATTCTGCTCATTTAGCATCCTTGGTTCTTTGCCTTTTACAAGTAGTAATGGGTATATGAAGGAAAGGATATTTTTAAACCTATGAGTCACAAACATAACAGTTTAGATTCTGTGGTAATTCTATATTTGGGCATCATTATGCCAAATATTCACAAATCTGCAAAGCTAAAATATATATATATATATATATTTTTTACTTTAGCTAGTTGTTAACATGCCCAAATATATAAGGAACAAATGTTTTTTCTCAGAGTTTCAAAATATGTAACCTATTTACATATACAATACAAAAAATAGGGGCAATACAATTCTACAATTTTTCTTTTAATACTTTTAATACTGTTATAACTGATGTATACTTAGATACCCATAGTACTTAATAACACCATGTTTTTAGAGCCTATATGACATGACATTAACCCTTTCCCAGTGATGCTCATTTTTTCAAGATATGAGTTGCATGCAAAGGGTTGTTTGCCTTGCAATTAAACAATCGTGAAACATAGTTGTGTTAGGTGTGGCATTCTAAGACAGTTTGCAATTTGCTGTCTTAAGTTTGGTGTGTCAGGATTGGTGAGGGTGGAGATGAGGTGCAGTGTAACCCACAGGGACTTGACAAAGGCTATGCCCAGGGCGCGGAATCTAACGTACTCCCTGGTGTTTGCCAGTGACCCCCGCAAGGGGATATGGACTTCGCTGCAGGGAGCACCCAGGTCGCGGCCCCCGGGATAGCCGTCCGCTAGTGGGTAGGAAGGGAAGCAGGCTGA
>JAKJJM010011249.1:0-16678 GCA_021901965.1 Pipa carvalhoi
CGAACGTCAGAGCAAATGTTCGGTTCGGTTCGGGTGACCAAAAATCCTGAAGTTCGGCTCGAACTAACAGTTGAGCCGAGCAGTTCGACCAACACTACTCACCATAAAGATTTTTTTAATCACCATAGAATTACTTTTTTTACTCACCATACAGTTTGTTTTGGTACTCACCATAGAGTTCTTTTTCTTACTCCCCATGGAGTTAGTATTCTTACTCACTATAGAATTCTTTTTTCCCCTTACTATGGAAGTTTTTTATTTTTAAGGCAAAATAGGATTTTTTTTTGTTGTCATAAATTATTTTTTCTATCTTAACATATATTTATACTGTATATACATAAAAGGTAGGATAGAGTGGTCGTGTTAGTCCACAGATGGAAAAAAAATTATTTCAATACATATATATATATATATATTCTACTGCTATTTATTGTAGTTGTTGAATGTTGGGTGCTAAACTTTCTCCAATAACTACAGTATTCAAAGCATACTCTTAGTATTTGCTTTTAGAGGTTTACCAGGAGTTTTCTCTTCTCACTTTGATAAATATTAGTAATTTATTTAGGCTATACTGCCCTATGCTGTTCTACTTATTTTTATCACACCTTTTCCAAGCAGTAATTATTGTAACCCTCTGTCACGTGCATGTGAGAAATACTGTGACTTTAAATACAGAAACACACTGTCACAAGATTGAGGGAATACTGTGACTTTAATAAGTGAAAACACACAGGGGGAACCACGGGTCTGGATGCCACTAAAGGAGCTGGAGCATCCAGAGTCAGTTACACCTCTAGAGGCACTGAGGTGTATTGAAACACAGAGACAAGGAGAAGTGCAGGAGACGTGCAAAACAGAAAAGTGGATTCTCTTACCACAGTGGGGTTGACACTGGATAACTCCGAGGTGCAGAATATAAGGAGGGCTAGGTCTTCACCTTTAACCCCTGCTATTGGGCACTGGACTTTGCTGTGGGCACCTCCCAGGTTGCGGTCCTCGGGTTAACCCCCCACTGGTGGCAGCTGGCTGGAATACAGGTAACACAGATGAATCACCGGAACAGCAGAACTATAACTCAAGTATCTTATGGAGCGTTGTACCTTTAAGAGCCAGAAGCCAGACCAACACAGGAGCAGGCAGGAGAGACAGTACAAGCTGACTTGAGGATATACCAGCAAACTGAGATGAAGAGCTGACACTCCAAGGTCCGTAGAAGCTGAAGCTGAAACAGGAGTTCTAAGAAGGCACAACAATTAAGCGAAGTATTCAGCAGCAAAAGATCATAAGGCTTTAAGAGAGAATCAGCATGACATACAGACATTAGCTGACATTAAAACATAAACGCTAGAGCACTGTGTAACAGTGTTCAGTCCCTTTTGAATTTGGCGCTGCTGACGTCATGCGTGATGTCAGCGGCTCTGGATTGGTTAGGAACTCGGAAGCGCTGAGTGTAGCCATCACTCTTCGCTAGCCGGCTGTCAGAAGCTGGCGTAACACCACGAGCGGTGCGGATGCAGGTAAGCGCCGCTTGTGGCACCCTCAATCATGACATTATAGTTAGAAGGGACCTCGTCTCAGCAACAGGCAACATAAGTCTGTCTGTTTAATTAGTTATTTTTAGGGTCTATAGTTACATTGAGTATTATTTAAAAGTTGCTGAACATCCAAAGCATTGTAAATTTAGAGAGTGACATGGAAGCACAGCTGTAAGTTACAGAAGGATTACATATGTGAAAGCATAAGTCACTGTAGAAACATAAAAATAAGGGCTTCTTAGGGAATACAGAGACATTTGGAAGTAGTGAATTATGCACACATTGGCATGACTGCCTTATATTATCAGCTGAGACCAACACAGTTCCACCAACCAGACATCAACAGTCCCCTGGACATTACCTTTAAGTATTCCTATCATCATTTATAGGACTGTCATCATTGCACAGTTCATTTGCTATGCGCATACAGAGAGTTGGACCTTATAATATGACTACATGAAGGCAGAGACTCTGGTATTAGCAATGATAGACATTTTATTAGTGTTATTTGGAAAGTATAAGTTTAAACAATGACACTGACTGATAGATGAGAAGAGAAGAGAGAGAGAGTCTCTACCAAGGATGTAGATGATGATGATGATGATGTTGTTTGGAAGCGGTTGATTATTGAGGCCCATGGCCAATTACCTTCCTTTTAGGAAAGATGTGTTATATGGAAATGGTAAAGAAATGATTGCTCCAATATGCAATATATTTAACATGTCTTCTGAACAAAACATTTTGCCTTCTAGACCATAAGGAATTATGGTTGTATGCTGCTTATTTTCTGTTCCATAGGTGTATACTGCTCATTACTGTAGGTGCATTTTGCTCATTACTGTCCTTAGTGACTGATTTGTAGTCATGTCCAGCTTTGACTATTTGCAAAAGCAAATTTATGAGCACATTGTGTTTAATACATAAATTGAAGTAGCAAAAATATAGGTGCCCTGCCCTCTATACTGAATAAATAACATGTAAACTCAAGAGAAAAAGACAGCGGTTTTTACTCAGAAGGCATGCGCACTTGTTTGTATTGATTAATAAATGATAGCCTTTATTAAATCAAGGGTAAGCAAATTGCATCAAAACACTTAAAAAGGTCACATAGGTCTCCATAACACAAATAGCCATCCTCCGTTAAAAGGTGACAAATCTTTAAATCACCATTAGTAGCAAGAACGCTCCCTGCAATAGGTTTAGGAAGCAAATAATATGCTATATGCCTTACAAGCAAAAACAACTTATGTAAAGCCCCTCTAACAAACATATTTGTTTGGGAAGCGTGCCTTTGTGTAAAAAGATTTCAATTTAAGTGTTATCCATCTTGTCTGTAAAGTGCTGTATTGCATCTGGAGGTACAATGTCCCAAATAGAAGGAAGAGTGATAAAGAGACTATTGTCTCTGGAGGGTGCTATGTGATCGGACATGTTTTGCCCATGGAATGAATGGTGAGGTTTCCTGCCAACAGTCAATGACAGTGATAGTAAAAATTAGATCAGATTTATATATGTCAATAAGGAAAAGGACAAGATTGGTGATATATAGAATGGTGTTGATCATACTATACTAAACTGAACCTAGCAGTTGTTCTAAGACTACTTGAACTACAAAATCACAAATACTTCTGCATTTCTTAACTCCTAAAACTCAATTAACTTCGTAGTGGTACGGAGAAATAAATGGCTGATAAGAGGGATTGAGGGACAACATGCTCAAATAAAATAATACATAAAGCGTTTTTTGAAAAATCATTAGTTTAACTCTATTTTTCATTAAAGTTACAAAAAGGAGATACATGTCAATATTTAACCTTCAGTAAGAGGGAAACAACAAAAATATTCATTCAGAATTTACAGTCATTGTTTGAATTTACAACATGATTTTAAACTCTGACTACAGAACTATGCAATGTGAGAGTGCGACCATAGCAGATTTTAGCTTATTTTTATTTATGTTGTTAGTTAAAGTATAACTTTTAATATTATTTGATCACAATGCTATGATACACAGAGCTGGGAACTTGCCAGGTTTCACCCAGAGACTCAGGGTTTGCTAGGAAAATACTGCGTCTCCAGCAAAACTCTCAAGTTATTAAAGCTGGTAATTTTATGTCTGAAACATCAATCATATAACTAGGTCCTGCCCCTGACCATCCAAACTCATAGGGAAACTGATTCCTGAGACATAGTTTCCTCAGTGTTCCCAGGTATTGTTATATAAAGTCTTTTGGTTCAATTCTAAACAAGGGTGATTTGATCTATTAAAGGATGTATAGGTAAATCAATAACATCCTAGTTGAGAGAGTTCCACCAGGGTTTTCTTATTAGTCATTGTGTTCAGCCATTTAGTTGCTGGTCTTCCTCTTCATCCTTATCTAGTGATTGCTCTCTTCTGGTAATGTGTCCAAAGTAGATGTGTTGTAAATTGCTGATCTGTGATGTGCTCTCCATCAAGTTTTCTTGTCAAATATGCAAGTAAATTGCCAGGCCTTTCTTCCATACAGTAATGCAATGTCTTTGAAAACATTGCACTGAGTCAATCATTGATGACATTGTCAGTCTGAAATTATTAAACAGTCACCAATGTGCAATGCACTGCTGCCTACTTTGTGCTGTATCTTAGTCTGGCACCTCAGTTGAGACTTGTCTGGTTTGGCTGGCCCTGCAGGCAAAATACACTGGCAATAGCATAGCCCTCAACATTCCAGATATAAAGATATGTAATGCCCAACCTACATGGTTGTTCCCAGATACAGTGCTTTGTACAAAGCACTTTCCTCATTGGCAAATACTGAGTGCAAAACACATGCCACAGTGACAAATATAGATGTTCTGCACTTTGCCTCCCAGAATGAGGTATGGTGGTACATAGGAAGGTAGTGAAGAGAGACATAGATACTCAAATATTGGTGTGGAATAAATGTCTCTTCTAAGGACTATTCACCCATATTTATGTTTGTGACAAATACATCAGGCGAAGTCTGTTAACCAATTTCATTTATTTATATTTTTCCAGCACTACTTTACTGTAACCTTTGGCCATGATGGACAGAAGCCTCTGGAACTACGATGTGAAGAAGAACCTGACCGAGATGAGTGGGTGGAAGCCATTCACCAGGCTAGGTTAGTAATGGAAATGTAGATCCATTTACAATTCAAACTGTGCTACCATAATTCCATGCTCCAAGTCAAAATCAGTCTTAACCAGTTGCAAAAATGTATCCTAAAGGGGTTGTTTACATTTGAATTAATGTGTAGTATTTTTTTGATACTTGAATTCTGATTCTAAGACAATTTGCAATCGGTCTTTTATTTATTTAATTTTTTATAGAATATTTTACATTACTTACTATTAAGGCTCTGTAGTAGTTCCCCTCCTCTACAGGCTATACTTAAATCTGCTGCAGGTTGATGGGCCTTAGCAACCAGACAACAATTTAAACGCAAACCAGAATAAAAAGTCCCGAACAAAAAGTTAAATTCATTTATAAAGTCCAAAAAAATAAAACATGCAAACTATGTTATATCTATAAAAGATCATTCCAAAGTGAAGAAGCATATCTACAGGATAGTCCAAATGTGTTTGTTAACATCCGTTTCTAATAAAGTGGAATTTTTTTTTTTGATTATCCTTCACAAACCCAGACCTCTGTTTTCACAAATTGTGTTATTTTCTAGCAGCAGAGGTCAGTAAGCTCATCTTGTTATAGGCAATAAACCATTTGTCATATTACATTTATTCACAGCATGTTTCTGGTTAGCTGAATTAATTTTATTTGCCGTGACAAGTGACATAAACATTTTGGCAGCTAATCTAATATACTGTCTGTATCCTGCACTCTTAACATCACTGAGCTAAGTATTACAGCCCTGACCTATTCATTTTAAAGTTAATGTTTGCTGTTGGCTGTGTGCTGATAGTGATAAATAAAATCGGCCAATTAACATAAGAGGGAAATATATCAATGGCCTTAATGGATGCAAAGTACTTTTGTGTCCATTTCTTAGGAATTTCTAATTAAATTTGTGTCCATTTTTCCTCAGCTGTACCTGTTTTTTTATGTTTTGCGAAAATCATTGTTTCAGACCAGGCTCAACTGATGTATGAAGCTTAGACCAGTTTTAAGAAGTAAAATTAACACCAACCTGAACCCCGTTAGAGAAACCAGTCATTAGTGTCAATAAAGGACACAAATGGAAATTGCTAACATTTGGACACAAACTGTAATTGCTAACATTTTGCTAAAATTTTTTGCACAAAACTGTGAATTATCATTCGGCACACATTTAATGAAGAATATCTTTGGTTATTTCTTAGTGCACTTTTTTTTATCATTCTATCACTAGATAAATTCCCCCTGGTGATCAAATGTAGCCATACTGAAAGAAGATGTGGGGGGCAGTCTTATATTTTGACTTTTTACAAACATTATAGAGCGAAAATGGAGAAGTGGCGAATCTTGCAAATTCACACATCTATGCAATAGATTGCACTTTACACTTTACAATTACTTAGATTGTAAGCTCTACGGGACAGGGACCTCCAACCTCTTGTGTCAATCACAACCCGGCACTTAAAGTGTTTTTATGCTTGAAAGTTACTCACTTGTATTGTGTAATGCACTTTTCCCATGTCTGTATTATATTTGTACTGTTGAAATGTACAGCGCTGCGTACATTTGTGGCGCTTTATAAATAAAATTATACATACATACATACTTTGATGAATAACCCCCTTTGTCTTTGGAGCTTTTCTAGGAAAAATTGAAGATGAATGTTAGGAAACTGTTTAGGAATAGTTACCATTAAAAAATCACATGTAATCACCTTTATCACCAGAAATGTGCAGAGGAGCATTTTCAGGAGATTATTAACAATGAGCCACAAGCTGCAGAAATGGCATTAATTATACTAGACTGTTATTAGTTCCCAACTGCTCAACACTTCTCAACAATATGGATTTGCCTTATGTGACATCACCTTAAATGCAGGGCCTGATTTTCTAACATTTGTTATTTCACATTGCATGACATTATAAGTCACACAGCACTTCAGTTCATTGTATAATTTAGTTTGTGATAATTTTTACAAAGGGTGTGTGGTCAATTAGTGGGTGTGGCCTAAGGCGTGAAATATTTTCTGCCTATAAGCTGATGAGATATAAATCCAAAACTGCTTAAATGCAGTGACTAGATTGAATTCATACTGAGTTGTAATATGTCACCCTAATATTGTTTGAAATGCTCTCCAGTTTTTCTTGAGCCATGTTTTTTTTTTATATTTTTGTGTACTTTCTTAAAAGAATCAATTTTCCTGTGAAAACCATAGTAATAAAACGGGACATCTAATATATTAACCCCAGCTGTGTATTTTTTAACAGTTATTCTGATATCCTGATAGAGAGAGAGGTGTTAACGCAGAAGTATATTCACCTGGTGCAAATTGTAGAAACTGAAAAAATCGCTGCCAATCAACTGCGCCAACAGCTGGAAGATCAGGACACGGAAGTGGAAAGGCTTAAATCAGAGGTAAGCAATCACTAATCATTATTAGAAATGTATTACTCAAACCATAATCCAAAAACAGAGGAGAGAAATGCACTTCAGACCCATAATCCCATCAGGATTAGCCAACCAGGAGCCGCTGATGTCATGGATGACGTCAGTGGCGGCAAATTCTATTAGCTGAGCGCGGCTATTTGAATTTGCCGCCGCTGATGTCATCTGTGATGTTAGCGGCTCCTGATTGGCTAAGCCAAACCAGGAAGTGCTGGAGAGAGATGAGTCTCCCCAGCGGCTGCCAGCATTGAGCAGCTAGATGTAGCAAGCGGTGCATGCATGGAAGCACCACTCTTTACACTTAACATACACTACAGAAATCCAGATTTCGAAAACGAAAAATTTCAAAATCCGGATTTTGGAAAATTTTCGATTTTATTAAATGCTAAAATCAAATTTTGCAAAATCAAAAAATTCGATTTTAGTAAATTTCGCCCTTACCCTTAATAATGGTAAATGAACCATTTTATCTGTTGCTTATAAAATAGCTGTGGTCTTGCCAATGTGGGATACCTTGACATAGTGGCAAGCTTTTCATATTATTGGAAATAAACTTTAAACTGGAATTCTTACTAAAGACGTGTTATGAATGAAATGCTTTCAGTATATATAAATGTAATGGTGTATTTTATATATATTTATAAAGAGGGCAATAGTGCTCCTTTAATGAGTATATTAATGGACTAGTTAATTTTAAAAAAAAGAATTTAGAATGATTTGGGGCAAAGACAACACAATCTTTGCCCCTGATGCAACAGGTTTGTAGTCCTGCTGCCTGTTAGGTTGATTTTGTGCACTTATCTCTTCCAGTCAGTGCTAGACTGTGTACATTTGAAGGTTTATAGATATGATATTGCAGTCATTAATCACAATAAACACATTTTCACAAGCTGTACCAGGATTATGTGATATCATTACGTCTTAAATCTTAGCACCAAGATCATATTGTATTTGTATGATAACATCATTCTAGCAGAGACTCCTGTCAATTTGGTTTTTGTATACAACATTGCAATTTATTTGTCCTATTTATTTCTTTAAGAGGTGATAAATCATGGGGTATTAAAAGGTCTGTTGCTCTGTAGCAATGCAAGCTAATTGACTAAAACCCAGAATTACCATAGAAACAGTCTTATAGGTAACAAATACATATAAAAAGCCCAAATTTGTAGTGAATTGTGCATTAAAAATTAGATTTATGTTTTTTTCCTTCACAGTTTTTGTATTTAATATTTTTTTTACTGTGAACGTAACAAGTTATTCTATTACAGAACCAAATCAGTCTTAGACGCCTTCTGTTTTTTCCTATTCCAGACGCGTGTGGTTAAAACCACAACAAAATGTGGTTGTACCATGACAGAATGCACTCCACAGACTTCATTGGACCACTTCTTGTAACAGCTTTGCATAATTTTGACTGTGGTGAATTGTGACAAAGTACACTCGTTTGTGGTTTGTAGTGGTTAACACCCAGGCAAAAGTACACAAGCAGTGGCCTGCACTTTGTCACATCACAGTACAACCTGGTTTTGTTGCACCCAAACTCATGCTACCATTCTGTGATAAAATGCCAGGTGTAGCATTAGCATTACTGTCAGTCTAGTGAGACACTGTCTGTAGAGAGTTTGGCTGTAATCCAATCAGTGACAATATTTCTGTCAAGATTCAAAGAACATTGTCAAAGAAACATGAATTGTTGAATTTGAATGCTTGCCTTCTGACTATATTCAGTGAGTCTGATGAACAACCACAAGCTTCAGTATTTGCTCCCCCTTGCTTCCCTGAAGCTACTACATCATTGACCATTCTTTACTACCCCATGTTACCAATCATCTAAGGGACTGGACCTTGAACAATCAAAGGAGCTGACTCCCCAATATAGTTTCACCCTCCCTTAGCCTGATCAAATAGTTTCTCTTTCAAAAGCCGTTCATAGTTTAACAGAATTGCTCTTTGCAACTGAGCAGTAATTTTCTGGCTCTTGACATCTGCTGAGGTTCTGGTCAATTCTTGAATCCTTTGGCCTGCAGTTTCCACTGTGTCAGTCCATTCTTCTGAAATCTGTAAATTGTATTTAACATTTCAATGGTTTATTATGAAGGTCTCTTGAGACACTGCCGGGTTTACTATAATGTATTTGAGAATGTATAAAGTAAATAAATTGATCAGTATTATTTCTTATTTCTCTTTTGCAACCAATAAATTGTATTCATTAAATAATCATAAATGACGTCCTTTGCAGAATACTACATTATTTAAAAATGTCACGGAAAACAAAAGACAATTTCACATGACATTTTGCAGCCAACCTTTGTTTGACCTCTATTATCATTAAATGCCTTTTTAAAGCTGATGATTTGTTAATAAATGCTAAAATGCAATGCATTGGTGAGGTCAGAATGGATGTCTCTGTTGGTCCCAATGTTATCTAAGATTACAGGAGTAACACAGACGTCAGCATTTAAGAAAACAGTGGGTTTTGACACTCGAATACAATATAGCTCAATTCGTAAATCATCCTTTCACATTTTGTTCATTTGTTAGTGAATCTATAGAAATATTTTAGCAAACTATTAAGTATTTATTTTAGGCAATGGCAGACAATGTGTTTTAAAGATTTTTTGATTCTTGCTTCTTGTTTTGCATTCAGGGTGATGATCTTGACTTCTCATTGTGAGAGGTACATACCATATGGGAACAAAAGAGTTAGAAATAAAAGAAAGCCTACGTGGATGAATACAAATGCAATAGGGGCTATAAATGCCAAAATGAAAAAATTTATAGTGCTAAGACAGGAAGGCAGTATAGAAGCACTACAAAGGTATAGAGTTCAAAATAAATTATGTAAAAAGCAAATTAAAGCAGCTAAGTTGAACGCAGAAAGACTCATTGTCCAAGAGAGTAAAACGAACCCAAAGACATTCTTTAATTACATAAATATTAAAAAGATTAAAAGAGAAAACATTCGCCCCTTAAAAAATAAAGAGGGGATTATTGTGGAGGGAGACAAAGAGAAAACAAATTTATTAAACAAGTTTTTCTCCACTGTGTTCAAAGAGGAAAATTTAATTTCAGGTGAAATGAAGAGAAATAAAGTAAATGCTCCCTTAAATGTTGCCTGTCTAACCCAAGATGAAGTAGTGCGCCATCTTAACATGATTAAAATAGATAAATCACGAGGTCCAGACAATATACACCTTAGGGTCTTAAGGGAATTAAGTACAGTCATAGACAGATCATTATTTTTAATATTTAGGGACTCTATAATAACAGGGACTTTAGATTGTAAGCTCTATGGGGCCGGGACCTCCAACCTCTTGTGTCAACTACAACCCAGAAAAGTGATGTATCCTTGTGATATTACACTTGTATTGTGTAATGCACTTTCCCCATGTCTTTATTATATTTGTATTGCTGAATTGTACAGCACTGGGTAAAATTTATGGTTTTTTATAAATAAAATTATACATACATACATAGGGACTGTTCCACAGGACTGGCACATAGCAAATGTGAAACCTATATTCAAAAATGGGTCAAAGTGTAAACCTTCAAATTACAGACCTGTAAGTCTAATTTCTATTGTGGGTAAAATGTTTGAAGGCTTTCTAAGAGTTGCTATCCTGGTATATCTGATTTCAACGAAATGTATAACTCTATATCAGCATGGATTTATGAGAGATTGATCCTGCCAAACAAATCTAATTATCTTTAATGAGGAGGTCAGTTATAGACTGGACCAAGGGGAGTCATTGGATGTCATATACGTCAATTTTTCAAAAGCATTTGATATTGTGCCACATAAAATGAGAATGCTTGGGCTGGGGGAAAATGTGTGTAAATGGGTTAGTAACTGGCTCAGGGACAGAAAACAGAGGTATGGTACATACTCACATTGGGTTACTGTTAAAGTGAACCTGTTGGTCCACTTAAAAGACTGTTTTTAAGAAGCAGGGAGTTGTCTTAGCTGACAACTAAGCATTCAACTAAGACTGTAGCAAGAGAAGCAAACTACCTGCTTCTTTTCTGCTCTGATGCCAACTTGAATCTCAAGTCGGATTGGGTGAGGCTAAATGATGACTGACATTATAGCTCTCCAATCAGATCCAGATCCCTGCTAGATTGTGATTTAGGGGATCTGATTGGAGGAACATTAATATCAATCATCCTTTTAGCCCCACCACCTCCGACTTGAGATTCATGTCAGGTCTACTTTAATATTGGTGTACCCCAGGGGTCAGTTTTGGACCCTCTTCTTTTCAGTATATTTATAAATGACTTTGTTGAGGGGTTGCATTGTAACATTTCAATTTTTTCTGATGATACTAAAATTTTGAAAGTAGTTAATACAAAGGAGGATAGTATTTTATTACAGATGGATCTAAGTACATTGCAGACTTGGGCAGAAAAGTGGCAAATGACGTTTAACTAATAAATGTAAGGTTATGCTTATGGGAAGGGAAAATGCAAGTCAAGATTATTTTCTAAATGGGAAAACACTGGGCAAAACAGACATGGAAAAGGATTTGGGAATTTTAGTTGACAATAAACATAACTGTACAAGCCAGTGTGAAACAGCAGCTGCCAAAGCAAATAAGATCATGGGGTGCATCAAAATGGACATAGCTGCACATGACGAGAACATAATTATACCGCTTTACAAATCACTTGTCAGACCACACATGGAATATTGTGTGCAGTTTTGGGCACCAGTGCACAAGAAAGATGTAATTGAGCTTGAGCGGGTTCAAAAACGGGCTACTAAAGTAATAAAAGGAATGGGCAAACTAGAGTACCAAGAAAGATTATCAAAATTTGGCTTGTTTAGTCTAGAAAAAAATAAGATTAAGAGGTGACCTAATAACCATGTATAAATATATTAGGGGTGTGGAGTGGGGGGGAGATATTTTGCCCCAATAATGAGAATGTATCGCAGGAGGTCAGTCCAAGTTTTATAGGTCACCCCAGCTGCAGACTAGAGCCTAGTTTAAAAGACATCTGGGAGAGCCAGTTGGGTGTGGTTGGTGTTGGTAAATTAGAAATCTGTTTGTGTGGCTGATGCTGTAAATCCCTGTGAGAGAAACAGGGACCTGTGGATAAAGATCCTGTTGCAAGACTTTGTCTGTACAGTACATTAAAACCCCAAGGAGACAACCCAGGAGAAGGAAAGGTATTCTCTATTTTCTAACCAGAACTATATGATTTGCAGTTACCAACTGTTTTTTTGACAAATAATTTTTTTCACTCTGGAAGTGGTGTTTGAATGGACTTTGTTTTGCCAAGAAAGGCTGTGTTTTAAGTTCATTTTCTGGAAATAAACGCTGAATATGTAAGAAACTCACTGTTTGCGGTGTGTTAATCACTAAAGGCTGCTAAATTTGAGTGATTCCCTACAGGAGTCAGTACAGAGATTTCTCCCAAAAAATCTATTTTAGCCAATAAATTGTAAGTATAACAAGGGGGTGTCCTTTGTATATAGAGGAAATAAAGTTTCCTTACCAACATAGAAGGGGGTTTTTTACTGTAAGAGCAGTGAGATTATGGAACTCTCTGCCTCAAGAAGTTATCATGGATGATTCCATTAAAGAGTTCAAAAGGAGTCTGGATGCTTTCCTTCAGTGTAAGAACATTACATGTTATGGGAACTTGATAAATGGAGGTTTGATCTTGATCCAGGGAATTATTCTGATTGCCATATTGAGGGGGTCATTCTGGAAACTCCGAATTTTCTGTCCCGAATTCACTGATAGCAAACTCCCATTATAAAGTTGTGATCGTGAAAATTTCCCATTATGAAATCGCGACTGTGACAATTTTTTAGTCGCGGTCGCAATTTTATAATGGGAGTTCGCTATCAGTGAATTCAGGACGGTAAATTCGGAGTTTCCAGAATGACCCCCTTAGAGTTGATAAATAATTTTTCCTCTAATATGAGGATAATTTGCTCTTGCCTTCTGCTGGAACAACATTGCAGAAAAATAAGCTGAGCTGGATGGATTGGTGTCTTTTTTCAGCCTTATAAAAGATCTTATTATGTTTCCTGATATGATTTCTTTCTACTCTAGATTGTAGCGCTCAATAAAACAAAAGAAAGAATGCGGCCTTATCAAACTAATCAAGAAGATGATGATCCAGACATAAAGAAGATTAAAAAGGTGATTTAAAAGGAACAGAATAATATCGTTCATTCTTCAGGTTGTATATCTGCTTTCAAGGAACATATTTTTATTGCAAATAAAGTAAACTGGTCTGAATGGTTATTTTTCCTGCCAGGCACATTTATTTAACACAAGTTAAAGAGATACTGTAATAATAGAAAGGGTTTATGTATAACTAAAACCAGTGTGGAATGGTGAAGTACTGTTTGGGTGTTTGTTGAATCTCTAAGCACGCTGATAAACTGTGAGATTTGGGATGGGATGTAGAAGCACATCATTCTTTCTCTGATTAATTCTAAAATGGTAAGATTCTAAATGGTTACTATTCTATAACATGGCTGACAGAATAGTTATAATTATTAGTGCCTATGATTGGACACTTTTCCATCTTCACTAGCTGTTGATTTTGTTCTAGATGGTCATAAAATGTTATTATATTGATGCTTACTGTGAGGGAGGGGTACATTAACACTACAGAACTGCCTATACCACATTAAATACTTTACTATGAGAATTCTGAAGCAGTCGTAGATTTTCTATGGGAATCCGCTGTTTAGTCAATAAGGAGTAGAGAATCAGAGCGTAGCCACCTGAAGTGATGAGAATTCACTTTGACAGTCGAATTCTCACTTTAGTCAATAGCTCCCCTTGAGCCTCATTGACTAATGTCCGAATAGTTGCGTAGAACTATGAATTCGCATCTATTCTCCACTTCACCATGTTCTCTTATTGAGCAAACTCTGTGAAGTGGCAAATACGTGATCAATTCGGGTGTCTACAATAGTTGTGATCTTACAGAGCTCTTTGCATCATTTTGCGTGTGCATGCACAGATACTTCTACTATTGACTAAGCTACGGAGTTTGTTGAAGTTGTAAATGTGACTAGATGTGCTGCTCTGAATTTACCTGTTTGAACTCGTCGTTTCAACGTGGCGAATTGGGGGATTGATGGCAGGTTTCCAGTGTTGTGTAAGGTGACTATTCATTCAAAAGTGACAATGGCAACCACTTGTTGAATTCGCCTCAATCCACATGACTTCTCATCCTACGTCTGTCTGACTGACTATGCCACATTGCGCATTCGACAGTGATCTTCGTTGTCCGTCTGTTCAAAAAGCGTATTTTCCACTTAGTTGTGAGCAGTCAATTCATGACTATTTTGGTGATGTGTCTCAAATTGTAGCGAAGTGAATTTGACAGGTGAATTGGCACTTTAGTCGATGAGGCTCTAAATATTCTGTTCACCAGTGATGGGAAATTACACTAGGTGGTGTAGTGATGGTTTTAGGGCCTAGACTGAAATGTATTACAAAATGGAATATTTTGTGCAATTTTCAGAACTGTAAAGAAGGTATTGTCATTCGTCATAGTCTGATAAATATGAGCTGTGTTTATATATTTCTAATTATTTATTGTCAGGTTCAGAGTTTCATGCGTGGATGGCTTTGCAGGAGAAAGTGGAAGACTATTGTCCAAGACTATATTTGTTCTCCTCATGCGGAGAGTATGAGAAAGCGGAATCAGATTGTTTTTAACATGGTGGAAGCAGAGGCAGAATATGTGCACCAGCTTTATATACTAGTCAACTGTTTCCTCAGGCCCCTTAGGATGGCTGCAAGCTCAAAGAAACCTTCAATAAGCCATGATGATGTGAGCAGCATTTTCCTTAACAGGTAATCTAAATATTAAAGTGTTAAAATGTTAATTTGGCCTCCCATGGTTACTGCCTGCAGTCAAGCCCCCCTCCCCCCTTCTATGCCCATTGTCATTGAGAATCTGATCATTCACACCTGCCTGGGGTGAAGTGGCCATGTTAATGATGTTTTTTAATCATTTGGGTTAAATTAGTGGTACTGGTCAGGGAGGGGAGAAAAATGTGGCGTTATTGATGATTTTGACCCTGGTGGATTTGCTTACAAGATCTGATAAAAAGAAAATTGTAATAGGACATTTTAATAATAGCACTAACCTTTATAATGCAACCACACCCCTAGCACAAATTTAATAAGATTTCAAACAGGCCTGGTTGTTTAATCATGGTCAGTCTTGTGCATATCATTGAGAGGTCAGGCCCACACTAACCTGATATCACTACAGTTTGGCTGCACAGCAGAGATTCCATTTGTTGGAATTTCTGTTACGTAGTTTAAAAACTACATCATAATAGTAAGGACTGCTATATCATGTGCTGCCAGATTATTAAAACAGAAAGTTCTGTTTATTAGTTCCTCGGTTTAAGTCTTGTTAATTATGAATGAAACATGTAGTTTTCTCCTTACAACAGCATGTGCTGCTAAATAATCTTAGAAAACTGCTATCTACACCATTAAAATTAATTACATTCCCTTTAAATTCTCAGTGAAATGTAACCAATCCAGCCTACCATCAGAAGTTCTGCTTTCACTCCATTTTGCCCTTTAAAACAGTTTATTTTGCACAAAGAGCCATATGTATACATTTATCTTGGTGTGTAAAGCTATTCATTCCCTGCTACAGTAAACACAATATAATCCACAGACAAAATAAAATGTTCCCAGTGGTCAAATTAGGATGAAAAATGGCAACAAAACACTTTCACAGTAAATAACAATAGAACAAAGTATCCCTCGTGGATGTGTCATAATTTCACTCACACTGGATTTATTGTTTGAAAACATTCTCACTGACCAATATAATGTTCCTTCAGTAGCAATTCTACAAATATGTGCATGCTCGGGGTAAAAATAAATATATATTATACAGTATAGGCTTTAAAAGAAAAAATATGCATGTTATTACATGAAATGTTCATATTCCCAGCGAGCGGATTAAATCTGCTTTTATATACAAATATATTGTCACAAGCAGAACTAGTCAGCAGTACTCATGATGCCGGCTTTGCCGACCGGGTTCAGTGGCCAATCCTGCTACTCCACACTCTGCAGAAGTGCAGTGCTCAAGATTGAGTTGTCATTTAGCTTTTTTTTGGTGTCTGAGAACATTGCTTTGTCATCCATGTTGTATCCTGGAATTCTTGCTTTATTGTAACAATGGTCCTACCTTGCTGTTCAGCTGTGCTTCATGTTCCTGATCTGCAGCATCTGTCTCCTACTCCAGCACAGCGTTCAGCACAAATAGCATTGGGTCTTGTCCCTGCAGCCTCAGTTATAAGTCTCTGTCCGGGTTTCAGTCTACACCTGCTATACAGATCCAAGGGTGCTGTGAGTTTTAGTTCAGATGCATTCTTTAAGAGGTGATGTGAGTGATATCCAAAAATCAAAACGTAGAGACCCAGCGCAATAGGTGGATACTTGCTATCTTAAAGGGTATGTTGCAAAAATCCAAACAATGTGTGGAAGTGCACACCAAAAACAAAATGGGTGTGGTGCTAGACTCTGGGATGCTGGGTGCACATCACATGATAAATGAAGTAAGGAAAAAGAA
>JAKJJM010011257.1:0-17582 GCA_021901965.1 Pipa carvalhoi
TGATACCTTTTTTATTGGACTAATGGTCAATTTAAATAGACAAGCTTTTGAGAGTTCTATACTCCCTTCATCAGGTCAGACAGCAAAACTGAATGAATTCAGGATGGACTGGACAGAAAGAATGTTGGAGCAGTCGTAAATATTGCTAGGAGTTGGTTGGTTCAACCTAAGTAATGTGGATAGGTACTTCACATATTCAGCAAGTGCTGGAGTCATTTGCAGTCGCAAATTTGACCAGGCATAGTGATCCAAATTCATGTTTGTCTTCGCCACATCAGTGTGGCGAATTGGAGAGGTTGATGGCAGGGATTCTGGTATGGCGTAAGGTGACTATTACTTCAAAAGTAACAATGATGTCTGCAACTAAATTTGTCTACTAGTAAACTTGAACTAGGGACAAGGTGACATAGAAAGAGATGTATTATTCACTTATATACAGTTAGTGGGATATGATGAGGATGACGTCACTGCACTTCACTGGGGGGAGTTCACATCACTCCGTATGACTTTGCATCCTAATTCTATTTGACTGACTTTGCCACACTACGCATGTGACAGCGTCTATAGCAGTCCACTTGTTTGGCAAATCTATTTGCAGCTTTATAAATAAGGAGAAGTGAATTCATTACTACTATTTTGGCAATGCTACCTGAATTGTAGCGATGTGAATATGACAGGTGAATTCAGACTTTAGTCAATAAGGCCCTTTATATGTTTGATTTGACAGAAAATATAGGAGACATAAATGTAAAGAATATATGGACAGGGGAAGAAGAGCAAAAGGTTAAAATGAAAAGGAAAAAGAAGGGCACACTTTAAGCAATGACATTACTCTCTAAGGAAGATAACCATGACAATGGGTTTCAGCATTAATAGCAGCCAATTGTAAGATTTATTGAGATCAAAGTACTAAATTATAGATTCTAATTTATATATAGCTTTAGATATACATTTTTGTTTGGTTGTAGTTCTGGAAAAAGTACTTGTACATGTTTATTTTTGCCAGAAAATAGTCTTCCACATTCAGAGAGATACATTCTGGGAGTTATGGTTCTGCAATAAATTGAAATGAAGTTTGGATATCTTTGGAAGACACATTTTTTCCCTATTGAATATTTTCTTAGAGCTATGCAGTATTCATAAGCAAGTGTTTTGCTATATAATCTGCTTACCGGGGTATCCTCCAACAAACACTGGATCATTTGTATCTGCGGATGTAGATGCAGAATTAGGGCTGCTGGCTTCCACCTTGTTGTCATCAACAATGAGCTCTAGACGGTGCTTTATTTTGTTCGCTGCAACTTTATGCCACTTCCCATCACACAAGCTACCTGAAAGATCCGGGTCATAAATGGCAGTAAACCGACCTGCTCCATTATCTGCATGGAAAAGAAGCTAAAGGAACATAGAACTAATCAATAAACACTGTACTCCACAATTTGTCATAATATAACAATAGAAATATTAGAAGACATACAAGTTACAAAAATATGCAGAGAGTACAGTTTACTGTAGTCTAAAGGAAGCCATTTTATTTTTGCTAAAAATGCAAAATGTCAGCCCCCATTTAATGGTTTATAAAAGGCAAAATTGTACAGTGTTTGTCCCATTAAATCAATTTTTATACAGTAATATCTTTTAAAAGTCTAGTGTTCTGATTTCATTTGTTTTAACTACCCTTTATCTCTCTTTTTGTTCTGCATAAATACATTGAGGCCTCTCCTGCCTGCAGTGCTGTGAATGTTAATAAAATAAACTTGAGCCTCTCAGATAAAGTTTTTTTTTTAAGCTTGATACACCCACTGTTCTTAATCTAAATCTTAGTTTAGAATTCAAGCTAAGAATTGAGACAGGAAGGTGTGTTTGTGGAAAGAAATAGTGATCATCTCTTGGAAATCAGGAAACAAGTGAAAACACACTCCACACACAAGCTGAAAAAGTGACTAAAGTCAGTAATTATTTTCTCCCAAACATGGGCATCCAGAGGGATTGCAAAGGGGGCAAGTGGCTTCCCCTGGAAGGACATCAGGGGAGAATCTGGCGCAAATGGGAGCACATGGGGAATAGTCCTAGCCTCCCAGTGCACACCTCTGTCCTGCCCTATATACTTCCATCCATTAGGCATATATATGGAAACATAGAGGGGTACATTGGAAGTTTAGAACTACTCCCGATGCATCATGTGACGGTGACTTCATGATGTCACTGCACCGCCCCCTCCCACTTTTCATTCTATTCTGTGGATACCCATACTCCCAAAATTGCACTATTTTATACAACATTTCACATTAGATTTAGGCATATATACAAAATATGTTTATAGACAATGTTACCTATACATGTGAGTCGAAATACACAATTAGCCATACTACTTATTTGTTTGTATAATTTTATTATATTTATTTACTTGAAAATTATATTGTATAGTCAACTATCCACTGCATCATTTAGCGTAAAGCTTTGCTTCCATTATCTTTCTGTATTATAGAGAGGATAAAGTACCCATTTCTGTAATTTATAAAGTCACTGAATAGTTTCATGACCATACAGTATATGTATGTGGCCTTGTGTTCTATACAGGTTATTGAACTTCAAATTGACTTTGAACTATTATAATTTACAATATTGTTAACATAATAAAAAAAGAAACTTTTAAAATTTATATTATTTGAATGCAAAATATTTTTTGAAATAAATGAACAAAGTATTTATAAATTAAGAATATGTAAGTTGCTTGCAAAATATACTTTTTTAATTTTTTATCTATAGTATCACTGTGAGGATCGGTAATCACCGGTGCCCGTTCCAGCGGCAGTTTTCTTGCGAGTGCGCACACTCATCGCACACCACCAATATCTATGTGCCATGGTCACGTGATTGGGTCACACTTACGTCGCTTGCACGCCCGCGCCTCGGGGGCTCGCCCCCGTTACATTGCCTATTTAAGGCTCCTGTTTAATCAGCTCTGTGCCTGATTATAGAGCTTTTGTTCTAGGGTACTCTGTTTAAAGTTATCTGTCTGCCTGTGTTTGACCTCAGCCTGTTTTCTAGTTTATGATTGTTTGACTACGAACTTTTGCGTACCCTTGATACGTCCACTGACTATTCTTTGTTCTGCCAATTACCATTTGTGCCTTACAGTCCTAAGGGCCGCAACCTGGGCATAGCACCGCAGCGAAACCCTAACCTCCTTGCGGGGGCTCTAGGAAAAAACCGGGTGTGCCTTACACTCCATGCCTTGGGTTCTGTTAGTAACCTGCACTCCCTTCAGCTGCTACCTTCTTCTCCTTCCACCTGTACTGATGCCCATCCTGACAATCACTAAATTTGTTTAATTTAGTTTTTTTCCATTTGTAGATGTTTTGTCTGCTTTGAGGTTTAGTTGCTGTTTAGTTGATTGCAATGTTAGCAGAATGTTTATGTAAGATTTCCAGAGGAGGTCATTGATGTATATAAGTAAATAGGTGAAGACAAGAAACATTTCTACAGCTACATAGTATTGGTAAAAATTTCATATTTGAGGTTGAATTCCTGATTTATATTATTCTGAGTTGTTTTTGTTTTTCTTCCTTGTGGTTTCAGCCATCTTTTTATCTACTAAGTTAACAAACCCCATCTAGTCCTATTGTTTCCTATGGAACTTTAGACAATACATATTTATGAGGTGCTCAGAGAAACAAGACAAACCAATATCAGAAGTAAAGCCAGTTGGGGGTCTTACTTTGCCATCAACCAGTTCAATGCCTAATCCATCCATTGTTTTGCCACTTATTCCAAGCAGGACACCATTCATGCTGGTTGTTTTGAACTCTAGTTCTACCAGTAGATCCATGCCAACTTTAAATGTTCCAACTACAGACACAAAACACAAAATTAAGATTGTTAAAATAGATAAGGAAGAACAATGAGCACAATGGGATGCATCTGGTAAAATACCCAGGTGCAGTCCTAACTTCTACATTTCTGGATAAAAATGTAATACTTCATGCATATATACTATTCCATCTGCATATGAAAATGGCCCAACTAAGTTTATTAGCCTTTATGGCAAATATTATTTCTTGTATGTAAATATATATGGTTTAATGCACCTCCTGCTCTCAAATACAAAGTTATTTAATGATGCAAAGGAATTTTATGACCATAGAAATGCAGTAGACACAGCAAAAAAAAATAATTTTATATATAGTATTGTAAAGCAATAATGGACAGAAGGAGTTGTATACAAATGTTATCATATTATAATGCAGAATATGTATGGAAGCAATGTATTGGAAAAAGCTGATTATACATTTAAAATTATGGTTCTTTAAGGTAAAATTTTACTGTTCTTTAGGTATATAGCCACACCTCCTTTCAGTCTGCTAAATCTCACATCAGGTCAGATGTTGTGGTGAATGTGAATGGGGCAGAGAAAGCCTGTGGAGGCCTTGTGAGCTAGAGAGAGTGGGAATTCTCTGGAAACAATGGGAAGGTGGGAGACCTCCAGTGTAATGACAGAGATGCCCAATATACTGGTGTGTTTGTCAGCAAAAAGAGTAAGCGGCATGGATCTGTTTGTAGCAGCCCCCCTTAGGGTTTGGGTTGGTGAATCTTATTAACCTGCCAAACTAAAGACTCAAATAGCATCTCACATTACAGTAAGAATAAAATGCAATTGAATACAAATCTTTACAAGATCAGGAGAATTTTATAGTAGCAATGACCTGTTTTTGCAAAGCCTGATCCATAAAAATAGGTTCCTGTTTCAGGATTGACAAAGCAGGTACCAACATTAAAGCTGGAAGTTGGATGTTCCATATCTGTATTGTCTTCCACCATTCTGAAATTTCGAATGCAGCCATTAATACTGTAGAGGACCTGCAAAATAAAATATAAGTATAATCATTGTCTATGTGTTTTCAGCACAATTTATGGTGCTAAGCAGCCCTAGTTTGTAAATTAAAGAATTCGTTATTTAAGAGACAAACAATTTACAATAAAGGAGTTTGCCACAATCACGACAAAGAAGGTATAGAGCTCTTCACTGGGGCCCATTTTAGGGTAATTGATACTTTGGTGGAAAATAAAAAATAATATCACTAAACTTTTATTGCACTAAAAAGGCTGTGTTGTGCTAATTATCTATAAGCAGACATATGGAACTAGAAAAACATATTTGGACAGCTGGAAATTAGCTAAGAATAAAATAAGAAAATGAGTTTGTCCACCTTCACCATCACATCAGTCCTATCTCACTTTATGGGGGATATTTATAAAGATTTTTGTTGATTTTATAGGATTGAAAAACATTTTTGTGATGTAACAAAAAGCATCAAAAAGTTCCTTTTAAAATGTTAATAAAAGCTTTGCTTAGCAGGTGATACCAGAATAATAAAAAAACAAACAAAAAAAAAACACTTCCAGCATTAAGTAACCTTTTCGACTTATATAAATCTACCCCTAAGACTGAGATCTTGGGAATTTTTATAATATGAAGATATAATACAATAAGCTATAAACAAACATTTGGGAATACATCAATGGTAGCAATCATTAATTCTCTCACAATTCTCCTTGTGTACAGAGAGAACTTTGAAGAACTTTTTTTTTTTGCAGCACCTGGTTAGTTTGATGCAACTAATCTAGTAGTAATCCTTGGTATTTTGGTCATTACTTTGTACTTTTTTTTTTCTTTATTTCTACATTTGCATTTCTTTATTTATAAATTTGCAATACTCTTTATTTTTCATTTCTCCAACTGTAGTCATCTACCTCATGAAATGTGAAGTCTCCCTTGATCCTGATTGGTGAGCCAATAGGGTGGTGTGAGGTTACTGCCAGCTAGAAAGGGATATCTGACTAACAAGTAACCACAGCAGTGATCAGTGAGAGAGCATTGCAACATGGACTGCAAGTTTCTGTGAAAACGGTACATATTTTGTCGTGAATGAATTTGATAAATGTGTATTTCAGGGTCATATTTTCAAATGAGTTATTTTTATATAAAGTACAACCTCCCCAGTTAAAGTTTGCTTATTATAATAAAATGTCAATGCACTTAATTACAGGATATCTTATTCAATAAATTGAGATAACTGGTCAATGGTCAGAATTGTTCTGCTAGGCAGTACATGTGTATTATCTATGTTAGTATACTGAATAATAAATCCTACATCTCTACTGCAAGATGGTGTTTTACACCTGATTTTAGAGACTTTTTAATATGAGATACTCAAAGTAAATGATAAGGATGTAAGCAGGTAAAGGTCAAAGTGTTTTGTACAATTTTTTTTCTAAGAAATCAGTGTCATCTTACATGTCTAATCTGTGGCATAAGGATACACAATGTAGAACAATGGACTTACTGGACCAATTCTTTTGGTGGTATAATTTATAGGAAGTCCACCAACATAAAGCATTCCAACTACATCCAAGATGTCTGCGGTCTTTGGACTGACTGTAGAGTTTGATATTCCATCAACAAAAAGGTAAGCAGTTTGTTTTTTCCTGAATACTGTAATCTAAAACAGAGATGACTATAGTCATTAATTCTTGGTGATAAATAGATAAATACATGATAGAAGTAGATCAACATAATATCACTTCCACATGAATGAAACCACTGTATTAATAAGAATTTAAAAAGCAAAAGGAAATTTCATCAGTTGTCGACAGAGCATTGAGAATATTTGGTTGGACTTCAACTTCCTTTAAAGGGACACTATTGCCCCTGATTTATTATGCATTAAATACATGTTTATGTTGTGCTTTTTAATAAGATAGTTTGTAAATAATGCATATAGTTTAGAAAATCATATTTAATAAGGGGTTACTATAACACTTCTATTTCATAATTTATCATCCAATATGAAATTTTGGATTTTATAATCTCTTATCAAAGAGAACCATCAGAGTTGTATTTAGTATTCATATATTATGGAACTTTATCATAATGAGGATTCTAGCAGTTTGAAATATTATAAGACAGTTTGTAATTTACATACCTTTGCATTCTACCACATGCAACAAACATCAATTTTAAATAGTAAGATTGTTTTATGTGACGTCTTATCATTGCTTTCACAGCCACATGTGCTTTGATGAGTAGTAAACAAAAAGACATGCCAGCAGTCTGAAGCAGACCGCCAAATTAATCTAACAATGAGCTAAAAATAGATCTATGTAAATCAATTGTCAGACCTAAAGCATATCTGTAGACTGTCCTGTAGAGGACTTAGGAGATACCCTTATAATTTAAATAATATCACTAAATGAGCATTAAGCTAGTAGAGACCTTCAATGTCTACATGGATTTACATTTGTAATCAAAGCAAAAGGTGTTTTTACAAACAATTAATTAAATAGTTCACACTTATGTAATCCAGGGTTTTTAGAATAACACTTAGTAAAGGTGTGACATTATTTTTCTTGACCTATTTCCTACCTTGTGCCATTTCCCATCATTTATTTGAACAGGAACTATTGTGCTTGTGTCGCCATGTCCAAGATCATATCTAAAGTGAGCTATGCCTTCTTTGATCTGGACTGTAGCAAAATCAGCATGGTTTATGCGAGCCATGTAAAACACTAATCCTGAGTCTGCTTCTGTTCGAAGCTCAAGTTCTATCGATAGCCTGCAATAAAATTAGAAGGCATGTTCTGGGTTAGGGGTATGTTATCACAATAATAATAATACATGTTTCAGTCTTTGTTATTTTAGAAGATATGCATAGCTGTTTAAAAGTAAAAAGCTTTGAATTAACAACAAAGTATACATAGATGTAACTTACGTATTCTTCACTTTGGTGTCATCAAATGCAAAAGTGACATGGCTGTTTCTGGAAAGACCAAACTGTTTTCCACCCTTTAAGATTATAGGAGATTTATCAGCTGCACATGCGTCCTTTAAAAAAAGAAAAATGCTCATAGTACCAGGAAATATCAGTCTAGAATTATAAAATTTGAATCAATGATATAGAATTTATACAGGGAACTTAATCAAAAGAGGCAAATTTTACAGAGGTCTAGTAACCTATAGAAATCAATCAGAAGTGGTCTTTTATTATTCTTGCTTCCTTATACCAGAGAATACTAACTGCTGATTGGCTGCTGTGGGCTACTAGAGCTCTGTAAATGATTGCTCCTGTTGAAAAATTCCCGACAGGCTTTCAAAACTATTATTTAAGGAGGATATGATAATAGTCCAAAGACCTAGTAAGAGACAGTGTGTACATTTTTATGAAGCTGTTTTATAGACATGATGGATTTTTTTATTTAGTAGATTTGCTTATAAAATAATGATTGGAATTTTGTGACTGATATTATAGTGTTTAAAAAGGTGTTTCTGATATTGCAAAATTGGGCTGTAAAAGGGGGTAAATATTTTTTGCCTACTAAGCCAACTATCTTTATCATTTTACCCATATAAAAAAAAAGGTAAAAAGTACTTAAAAAAACCTTTGTATGGATGTTTTTAAAAGTATTGAAATTAGCAGTATATTATATCATACACACAGATAACGCCAAAAGGACTAGTTATCTTATCTACAACAAAGTGAAGATTATAAATGTTGTAAATTTTTGCTTCTTTTTTTTGTTAAATACAAATTCTGATTTTTTTTAATTGAAAATGCCATCATGAAGGCAATTTTCCAACAGAAAGGTTTTCCACTTCTGTTGGACTGTCAGACTGAAAATTAAATGCACTTTTATATAAGTATACATACTTTCAGAACATTTAAGCTCTGACACCTGGTGGGATAAAGACTCCTGTGCTACACTAACATAATATGGCACATCACATTCTTTGTAATGTAAGAAAGCAGAAAAGAGCTCTTCATAAAAAAAAAACTTTACCCTTCAAATTGCTGAATGTGTATAATAAAGGATAAGTCAACAGGGCAGAAAACAACTTTTCATGAAATAACAGATTTTTCCCCCCCTATTCTACATAAAAGGCTTTTTATTCTCACAGTTCATTGTAACAAGGTAAGTAAATAGGTCCATGTTTTTATGTGCTGTGTCTTGCCCACTATGTGGTCTAGCCTTTTCTGGGAAAAATTCTTAACTTCTTGTCTACCTCTGTGCTAAAGTTCTTGTTTCTACACATTCTTAGTTCACTGGTTTATAATTTATGAGGCTGAGCTACACTTTGTTAGTCTTCATGTACTGCTCATTGATATTTTTCTCTGTGTTTAGTGGTCACTTCCTTGTCTTTAGGGTCAATGTTATGTATTCTATAATTGCTTGGAATCTATGTGGTTACCCTGGGACAAATGGAGAGATTGGTGAACCTTAATTAGCATCTACAAGTTTGGAGAATTTCCAGCTTTTACAGATCTAAAGGTTTTTCTTGTTTTATTACTAGGAACAATGCTTTCTTACAGGGTTATCTAGAAACGCTGAGTTGTAATTGGACTACTTGACAACCTTCTATTTTTGACAGTTTATGTTACAACTGGCTAGCATGGTATTATTACTATTTAACTGGACACTTTATATTAAACCTAGTCACTGGTAGCTAGTTTGTAGTAATAGGCTTCTGACAATTTTGCATAAATAATTGGGTAATGGACAGTATGGATTGTAACTTTGTGTATGTGATGCCAGCTACAGTTTGGGTCAGATCAGGAACAGTAACAAATGATGGTCCCCCTGACCAGACAAATCATAAGTTGGGCAGGAAAGAAGCTGAGGAAAGCTGGTGTAGATTAGATCTTTAGTGGTAAGCTGAGCACATATTAACATTAGGCTCATTGGGACCATTACTCCCACCCATTGCATTGTGGTTAAATACTGGGTGCTTTACACTTTATTTGGGCTAAAATATATATTATGTGGCTGGTCAAATACATAACTGTGCTGCAAGGCAAACCACATGGGAGTTTTTAAAATAGAAGTCAGAAATGTCTGAGGGCCCAGTGGTCCCTTGTTATGCTGCTGTATATAAATATTAAAGCAAGTTATGGCAATTTTGTACATAATTTGATAGGGCAAAATGTGTATGAAGAAAATCAATAATCATGTTTTATTCTCCAAAACTGTAAATGCATTCTAAACTAAAGTCTATTTTGAAGGACATGTTCAAACAAGCAACTTGACTAATGTTGACGGAAGACCCATCAATTTCAAGGGCTGAATCATTGAAATGCTAAAACAGTGGAACAGCACATTAATTAGCTCAGGACTATAAGTGAAACTAGGAAAGATACCGTGGTGGCATCATGGTCATCTGTAATGTTGGCGCTCTTCTCGTCGGTGATGTCAGGCTCCTAGGATTCAGCAAATAAAAGTATGCAAAGCAGTTGTTAGAAAAGCATACTTAGCAAGCAGCGTTCATGATCAGTGTAGCCATTGTGGAAATGTAATCATCATGCTCATTTCCATTTCAGAACACTGTATAAAGCATCCTTTGTGCATAGCCAACACATTACATAATTGCAAAGCTAGTTAGCATTTAAAAAAAATATGAATATCTACATTCTGCTTTTATGCCTCACTCTTATTTTAGTAGCACATGAATAACATGTCACTGGATTGTAAAATGTAACAATAAGGGTGATACTAATTTGTATGTATGTATGTATATTTTTATTTATATAGCACTGCTAGGTTAGGCAGTACTAAACATTATATAATGATACATTTATAATATACAGATATGGAGAACATGTCTAAGGGAAGTAATTTACAAAGAAAGAATATATACAATGTTTTTTTGTGGATAAAGAATATAGAATTATCCTTATATATAAGTATATTGTTGACAGATGATGTCACAACCAACAAAATTCATATCCTAAGTCCTAATATTTAGCTAGCATATGGGAAATGAAAGCTGAACATCTGCATCCTTCAAACAGGATATGATATCAAACTCTTATTGAAGATACTTACATCAGCTACAAGGCTTTATTATACTAAATAGATATATCATTGTGATAATCCGAAGTTCATGGCTTCTATTGGCAATGCTAATGATTTAGAGGAATAGCCTTTAGTCTGCAGCTAAACTGCAGGTGCTGGTATGGCAGGTACAGGTGATCCTTGGCGCAGTAGTTAAGGAACAACTGGAGACATGACGTTTGATTATGATAATAGAATGTAGGCTATATCAAACTACTTTAATGCTACAAAATATATTGGGGCTGGAGTCCTAATTTCAGCATTGTTGTAAAATGTGATTGCAGCGACCCAGTATCTAGGCCATAGTGAAAAACTCTCTGCTCACTACCTGAGGTCTTTTTTTTTTAAATTAGAGTTATGTTAATTAAAAACAATAAATACATTTTAGATGGAATTGCAATTCGTGATGAGTAATATGTACACTTTCAAAAAAACAAAAGCAACTGGGTTGGGAATAGATGTCAACAACATCACGTCACATGTTTGTTAGACTGACATCCTGCTATAGGACACTGCCACTCATTATCTGTGAGTACATGTTCACTAAACCAGCATCCTGCTATAGGACACTGCCGGTCATTATCTGTGAGTACAATAATTTTAATAAATCTATCCACCGTGAGCCAAGCGGTGAAGATCTCCTTAGCTAAGTAAACTAGGACTGTGTTAATTCAGCTAAAACATCCAGGGCTAGAAGAGCATACACTACTAAAACATATATATTCATTGATTTGCCCTTTAAATTCTATCTTAGTAAATCTCCCTTGATAGGAGTAGTTTACCTTTAATTAGGAGTGACCTCTTGTGGTAAGAAAGCAGGTAATGTAAATTAATAGAGTTGTCAATCTGTAATTGTATCCTTGTCTGGGTGGGATCTGTGTACTCTAGAGGTTTTATATATCCTGAGACAGGAAGTTAGCTCAGTCTACTGTGCATGTGAGGATAAGCCAGCACAGGATTATGCAAGATGTAGAGATAAAATTATAAAAGAGCACTTTGGGCAAATAAAAGAGAAGATCCCTACTTTAAAGGACAACTCATGATCTGGGTTATGCTGAAAGAAAATGTTTATGGAACTTTTATGAAATATACTGATGGATTTGATGATGATGTACCTTGGAAAAGCAAGATTTGTAATACTCATTTGTTCTGGATTCACATTGCTAAAAGGTGAACTGATGTTTTGCTGGATTTGTTAAAGAAATAAAAGAAGCAACTGTTTTGGAAAAGTTTAACCCTTGCAGTGGACTCTAGTTATTTTCCTGCGCAGCAGCCCAAATGGAGCTAAAGGAGAAACAGGAGTAAAGGTATTTTCCACCTACACCTTTATACACATCCAACAACTTTTTCATTTTTATTTTATTTTTGTTTTAACCCCATGGGTATTGGAGCCACAGGGTGCCCTGTGGCTGGACGTTAACCCTGAGTCATTTGGCCTGCTTTCTGTCTGGTTATTACTTGTGATCAAGTAATTGCAGATAAGGGGTATCACTGTTTATGGCATTCATGCATGTAACTCATGGTATTCATGCAAAGCAAACTGGACACTATCTCTTGCACTGCAGCCATAAAGGAATTTGGGCTTTGTGTGCTTAAACCACAGGCATTATAACAAAATTCAAAGCAGTTTGAATTTACTATGTGAACTAAACAAAGAACATATAATGTTTCTAAAGAAAATAATTCTTTAAATATAATAATCACCATATAACTAGCTGGGTCAAAAAATCAAATGAAAAGCCATTTTTTTTTTTTTAATTCTTTTTCTTTTTATGTGAACCACAATAATTTTGGTAAACCTGTTTCTGGAACCACAATTCCTCACTATTCAGCTGCTCATGAGATCACATCATATGTCACAGGACAAAACATATACTATGAGATTATTTCAAAATCAATCCCAAATAATGTAGTTTTAGATACTATAGTGTTCAGATGATTGAGTGGGCATGTTCCATTCCGTGCCCATTTAAATGTTTTGCATAAAATTAATAAAACAATTAATAATGCCAGTGCTATAATTTCACTTTACAAAGTTAGTCATTCTGGGAAAAGTCCAACTCTTTTCATCAAACCAGCACCTTTGGAATCCCACTGTGGTATTTTCCATTCACCCAAACATCAATAGATTGTATTAAAGGTATTTGTGTTGGTGTCTGTTGAGGGTATTAGGACTTGAATAAGGCAGTGTAGCGGTTGTAACTCCTGTAGGGGGATTTTACAAGAAGGGAGGTATGTTTCCCCGACCTTCCGGTACTTTGGCCTTAAGACAGATCAGTTTCTTAATTAAGCGTCAGCTGAGGGCTGGGTCACTCCCTTTAAAAGTTAGCAGGGAACAGCCCTGGTTGGGAATTGTTTGACACAACAAGTGGTGTCTGCGTGAAGTTTACTACAGCTTCAGACTCGCTCAGTGTACTAGGTTGCAGTTGTAGTACTGCTTGCAAAGTGCTACTTTGTTTCCAAGGCGTTCTAATAACAGGAAAGTGGCTGTTATATGCCTCTGTTTGTGTTGTTCGAATAAAAGCAGACTTTTTCTAAGAAAACCCTGGTAAAGGCAATTTTGTTTCAAGGAAGCATCTGCCAAGTGAGTAATCCCTTACATATGGTGGAGGATGCAGGCAAAGCTGATCTCTTAAAGGGGAAGTACTCTTAAAGGAGAAGTGTGTGCACTCTACAAGTTTCTCTCTTATTTCCCCTGATTAAGCATGGAGGACATTATAAAAGGACTTTTGCGTGCTGCACAGGTGCAACAGGAGACAAATGCACCACAACAACAGCAGACCAGTCTGCAGCATTAGCAAGCCAATGCGCAACACCAGCAAGCTCTACTTACCCAGCAAGAGACCAACCGCATATTAATGGGCCAGATGAACGCCTAGGCGGACGCCCACCAAGTTTGTCTGGCACAACAGGAACAAATTATACAACAGTTGCAGCAAGAAATAAAGACCTTGGCGGAGAGAATTTCCATGGCAAGCTCCCAAGAGACACCGCGCAAAGCCATGCAGCAGGAGCTGCAAAAGATGACCCCTGCGGAAGATGTAGAGGCTTACCTGCTCATTTTCGAAAAAGTCGCTACTCGGCATGGTTTGCCGGAGGATGACATGCAGGATTATCCCAAACTAAAGGAGGAGCTTCTAGCCCGGCTGGGTGTTACCCTGCAAGTGCGTGCCCAGAGAGTACATACCTTGGAATAAGATGCCGAGAAGTCCGTCCGGTCCCAGATGTGTGACTTATTATGTTTGATGAACCAGTGGCTGCAGCCGGAGAAATTGACCCTGAAGCTGATCGTGAACCGGATCACCTGCGATTACTTCCTTCATGCCCTACCCAACAGAGTCCAACAATGGGTGAGCCAAGCTGGTCCCAAGAGTTCCAAAGACCTAATCACAGAAAGGGTCCTCGTGATGGAGGCAACTCTCCAGGACAGCTACACCAGACGTGTCGTCCCCACGGGTAAAAAGATGCCAGACGGCGGTAAGACTGTTCCTATTATAAGGGAGGTCAGAGGTGCCAGGAAGGCTGGGTCCATGTTTGATGGGTATCCCACACCAATGTTGCCTTTTTCTCCCAAGCCAGAGTCCCCTCCTAGGGAACCCAAACCCGTTATGTGCTGGCGGTGTCACAAGAATGACCATGTGGCCGCAAATTGTCCCGCAAGGGAAGAGCCCATAGAATGTGACGAGGGGAGACACCACTCCTTGTATGCAGCTGCATTGTGTGTGGCACAGTCCACTCTGGTTCCAGAGCAGATGAACTGTTCAGTCTGTATTGACGGGCACCCTGTTAAAGTACTGTTGGACTCGGGGAGTATGGTTGCCCTTGTGCATGCCAGTTTCGTGGATCCCCAAAAGTTACGGCAACAAACCATGGGGGTAATTTGCATTCACGGAAACACCCGGGAATACTCCACTGCAATAGTGCCTTTTCAGACTGCTATAGGGTCTTTGGAGCATAAATTGGGTGTCGTAAAAACCTTGTTACACCATGTTATCGTGGGAAGGGATTTCCCTCTGTTTTGGGAACTGTGGGGAAAATCCAAACGCCGGGTTTCCATAGAAGCTGATGACAGTATGGTAGCCCAGGAAGATGTGTTAGGGGTGACCCCAGATAATGACAGTAATTTTCCCCTAGAAATGCTGGTTGGAGAAGACGAGGAAGAGGAAACTGTCCGCAGCTAAATCTTCCTGACTTGCCCGTTGTCGCTGATGATTTCTGCACAGCACAGTTGCAGGACCCGACCCTAGCCATTGCAAGTGAAAATGTTGTAGTGTTTAGTTCAGACTGGGAGTCCCATTTGGGTAAGGTACAGGTGGTGCTAGCCTCGTTAATGGCAGCAAACCCTAAGAAATGTGCACTAGGGTTGGAAGAAGCCAAGTTTTTGGGGTACACAATTAGAAGGGGTACCATCAAGCCCCAGCTTAACAAAATAGAGGCGATCCAAAGATGGCCCTGACCTCAGTCAAAGAGACAGGTTAGAGCGTTCTTAGGGATAGTGGGGTACTATCGAAGGTTCGTGCCCAATTTTGCCTCTATAGCAGCACCCCTAACAGATCTCATGAAAGGTTCCAAAGCTGCTATTATTAAGTGTACCCTTGAAGCCGACAAATCCTTCTGGGAGTTAAAAAAAGCCCTTTGCGAACACCCAGTGTTGATTGCCCCTGATTTCGGAAAAGAATTTATAGTACAGACGGATGCTTCAGATGTAGGATTAGGAGCTGTTCTGTCCCAAGTAATAGAAGGGGAAGAACACCCCGTAACTTATTTGAGCAGGAAGCTATATCCGGAAGAACAAAATTACTCGATAGTAGAAAGAGAATGTCTAGCTATCAAGTGGGCTTTAGAATCCCTAAGGTATTACTTGTTGGGGAGGAAGTTTGTGATAATTTCGGACCATGCACCCCTTAAGTGGATGGATAGGAACAAAGAAAGGAACGCATGGGTCACCTGGTGATTCCTGGCCCTCCAAAATTATAATTTCAAGGTGGTACATAGGCCAGGGAAACAGCAGGGGAACGCTGAAGCCCTATTCAGGATCCACTGCCTCCTAGCTAAGTGAGTAATCCCTTACAGCAGTTAGGAACATACCGACAATATTTATTATAATCTTTTCCACAAATCAATACAGAGAATGGAAGCAGAAGATTCCCAGATTCAGTCCAGGCTAATCTCAAAGTAATTTTATTAAGATCTCCTACTGTTAATAACAACCAGATGTTAGTAGAGGTAACTCCAGGAGTGCATGTTCTGTTGTACTTTAATTGAAAAAGTTGTGTGTATCTTTTATAGGGAATGGATGTTTTGCATGTAATGATAGGGTAGGGACAGCCATTATAACACCCTTCAGCATCTTTATTTATATTCATTTATATCTATACGTGCGTGTGTGAAGATACCATAGTCAGACAAGGGGATAAAACCTACAAGATTAGTGGATCCTACACCTGCACCACTGTCAATGTAGTTGACATGATACATTGTACTGCACGTGAAAATGGCTGCTACATAGGAGAAACAAGCCAAAAACTCCACATGAGGATGAATTTGCTTAGGCAATCCATTCACCCTCCTAAGAATGAGGAACCCTGCACCCAAGTTGGAATCCATTTTAACCTAAACAATCACTCAGTAAAAATATCTAAAAATCAAAATATAATCAAATAAATATAATCCGGACATCATTTGCAAACTTACAGAATTCATACTCAAACATAACTACTTCACTTTCGATAACAAAATATACCTTCAAATCATGGGGACTGCTATGGGAACTTGGATGGCACCCCAATGCGCCAACCTTTTCATGGCTGATTTAGAAGAGAGATTCCTTACTACCAGCTGCAACAAGCCCTATAAATACTTCCATTACATATATGACATCTTCATAATATGGATAGAAGGGGAAGGAAAACACAAACAATTCCATGAGTAATTTAACTCCTTTCACTCCAACATAAAATTGAAAATGCATTACTTCTCATAATGTGTCCCCTTTTTGGACACTACTGTTACTTTAAAACAAGGCAAACTACATCCCTCCATTTACAAAAAAACCCACAGACAGATGTTGATACCTACAAAGCTCCAGTTTTCACCCTTCCCATACTAAACAGGTCATCATCTATAGCTAAGCAATAAGATATCACAGAATCTGCTCCAACACAGACGACCGGAAGGCACACTTTGTTACACTCTCTAAAGCTTCTTGAGAGAAAGGATACAAGCAAGGGACAATTTCCAAGAAAATAAAATCAGCATCCAATATTCCACGGGAACACTTAAATTATAAAAGCAAAGAACTCTGAACATGTACACCCCTGGTGGCTATTTACAACCCTGCAACAGGGTTCATAAAATCATCAAAGAGTTACAGCCACTTCTATTGGAGATAATACATTAAAGGATATCTTCTACAGTCCCCCAATATTGACATTCAAACAGTCACCAAATCTAATACATAACCTTATCAGTCACAAACTCCCCACAGAACAAAACAAAAACGATGGAACAAAACCTTGTAAGAAAGATCGACGTTACAAATTATGTCACCGCATATGGGAAGATACCATAGCTAGACATAGGGATAAAACGTACAAGATTAGTGGATCCTACACCTGCACCACTGCCAATGTAGTTTACATGATACAGTGTACTGCATGTGAAAATGGCTGCTACATTGGAGAAACTAGCCAAAA
>JAKJJM010011266.1:0-16736 GCA_021901965.1 Pipa carvalhoi
ACTCATGCAGATTCGTGATGACACGAAGAAGGGTTCGGTGAATGTGCATATGAAACTGGTGGGTTTGGTACCTCAAACAAGGTTAAGAACCACTGCTCTAAATATATAGGCAAACATATGATAGATTAATACTCTAATAATACTGGTAGGAAATGGAGCAATAACATTTCCATTTCCTACAAGTATTAAGAATCTCCCCTAGGTATAATGAGTCTTATTTCTCTCCTTTAAGTGGCCTAAATTCTGAAACTATCAGGGTGTCATTCCGGTAGGTCCGAATTTTCCGTCCCGAATTCACTTATAGCGAACTCCCATTATAAAGTTGTGACCGCGACAATTCTCCCATTATAAAAATGCGACTGCGACAAAAAAATGATCACGGTCGCGACTTTATAATGTGTAAGCATAGGGCATAAGGAGGAGTTAGCATTTTAGGAAGTCATACTGCTAGCAGGACTGTTGGGGCTGTAGACTTCAGTGAACAGACTCTGGAAAGAATTAGTACTAGGGAGCTGCTTCTTCTTCTCCTCAACACTGATAATTAAAGAGCTGGATGTAGAAGGGGGCAAATGTAGAAGGGGGCAAGGCTGGTTGTGAGCAGTGAGTTTTGACTGAGTTTTGTCTGGGTACAGAAGATCCCTAATTTTGCAGTTTATTCCACAAGGCACTGTGATGTGTCATTAAAAGCATTCTCCATGTTCTAGTGCTATTTTTCCCCAGCTAACAATTTACTCACTCTCCTGGCATTCGGCAAAGGAATCCTAATCTGGAACAGCCTAAAATATGTCCATACTGGTGATGTATTAAAGCTAGACTGTTTCTTTATGATACAGATGACATTGTCACTGCTTATATTTGAAAAGGATGCTTTCTGAGAATTAGGAAACACCATAAATATAGGACGAGCTGTGGATGGAATCTGACAAATTACGGAACTCTCATACATGTCTGTTAGCATTGACAATGACATTTGCAAATGAAAGAATGTACCAGTGATCTTCTGACTTGCCTCATCTTTTATAGCTGCGTCACTATGAATATTTTTTTCTGCGGAATGTACACTTACACCAACCTCATTCTTATTAATGCCAATAAAAATGTTTATTTTAGAATCTATTCTATAAATAGTGGTGCCACTTGTTCTTACTATTGTGAACTGATACTTCCTTTAGCTTTGCTGACACATTTGGAAAAACTAATGTATTCTCACCCTTTTTGACTGCTTGTTGGTCTCTGTACTGCTCCCAGTAATATCTAATCTAATCTAATCTAATCTGATCATCACCTACTGTACAAGGAGGACATGCAGACCTTTATTGCTGTAGAACAGGAACAATACTGTTAGCTACCAGGTAACACTGTTTTCCATTGTGAACCTGCATAAAGAGGAGATCTTGAATCATCTTTAAAGTGACATTTAGTTTCCTGCCATTTACCTGTATTTTCTGGCGTATAAGACTACTTTTTAACCCCGAAAAATCTTCTCAAAAGTCGGGGGTCGTCTTATACGCCAGGTGCTGCCAAGGCCGGGACTAGGGGTAGGCGGCCGACTAGGGCGCTGCAGGAGGGGGGCTCTATCTGGGTGCTCGCCTCCCTCCTTTTCCCTGCCTCTACCTACCTCTCCCCTAGCCTGGCTCTGTCTGCTGTAGCGCTTAGTGCTACAGCGCTCCTCTTTTCCTCCCCTGGCTCCCAGCAATGATGTAACTTCCTATGATCAGCAGGAAGTTGAATCAATGCTGGAGAGAGGAATGCTGTAGCGCTAAGCACCACAGCAGTCTGAGCTGGGCAGGGGAAGAGGTAAGCATTTGCAGGGAAAAGGAGGGGGCAAGCCCCCAGATAGAGCCTCCCTCCTGCAAAGGGTAGGAAGGAGGGGGCAGCACAGTGGGGTGGACTCAGATTTGAATGGTAGGGGGTTGTAGCTGTAGCACAGTGGGAGTGGGTTGTGGGGGCAGCACAGTGTGGGAGTTGGGTTGTGGGGCCGGCAGCACAGTATGGGAAATAGAGGGGTAGTCTTAAATGGCGAGTATATCCCAAACTCTCTATTTTAATTGGAAAAGTTGGAGGGTCGTCTTATACACCCAGTCGTCTTATACGCCGGAAAATACGGTAAATACTTTGCATTTGGTAAGTGCAAACACAAAGGGGGTGTGACGCACTAGTACTTCTGAGCGTGTTTTTCACTTGGAAGTTTGCCATATGCATGGTTTGAAGGAATAGTTTGGACTGTGTCTATATAACTCACTATCCATTTGACACATGTGAGGGGTGTAATATACCTTTTACATATAGAAAACTGTATCACACTAGGGGAATTTTTTTTGTTCCCTTGTCTTTGTGCTTCTGCACATTTTTTTTTTTTTGCAGGTTTTGCTGTGATTTCTGGGAGTATACTATTTTATGGTGGCATTGTGGTGGATTGACCCATTTAGTAGAAGCTGCTGAAGGTCTTCTGGACTTTTTTGAATCTTTGGACTCGGAGACATAGGAAGCCGTCGGTGTCTCACGGGCGAAACGCGTCCGGCGCTTCTCTATAGGGGATCTACTGTCCACCAACGGCACCACTTACAGGAGCCTCAAATTAAGAGCACTTTATTTGCTCCTGTCTACAAACAGCGGTGTCTCTATTACCTATCCCTGACTGTCTGACTAACTGACCTGTATTATTTATTTACTCTGTCACTATCCTGTTTCTTTTTGACATCAGTTATTTCTCTACTTTTTTCACTTGGGATTATTATTACTATTAGCACTATAATTTACTTGCTGCTTGTATGTGATTTCATTTCACTTTATCATGCATACTGTTAGTCAGATATATTTATCTATTTATAAGACTTTATATGTCCATGTTTGTATGCCTACTTCAGAGATCCCCTTGGTTGCGAATTTGCCACATCGCAGAGTTTGATCAATAAGCTAATAGATGCAAATTCAGAGCTTTATGCGACTACTTGGCCTTTAGTCATTAAGGCCCAGAATCTGATGCAAAGTGAAACAAATGTCAGGTTCAACCTTGAATAATAAAAAACTTCTTAGTCAGAATTGATCCTCTGCCTACATTCCTCACCAGGAGAGAGGTGCCCTTCCATCTGAGCTGCTTTTTGAGACAGGCCTCTTGTGCTTATAGGGCAATGCGGCACTGACGTAAATACATAGGCGTCGGTGCCAGTGAGAAATCTGTACTGGGCCACTCATCCTACAGGATTGATGCATTTTGTTGCTATGGATGGATGCAGCAGCGTGTCACAGTAACAAAACATATAGCATTCCATTACCCTTATCTCAAAAAAGACTGGCTGGTATTTTGGATGAAAATAAAAAGATAAATTGGGGACTTATTAAGGCTAGTGACTTACTATGAAAAAAGCTTGTGGACAGCCTGCAGCTAAGCCTCCTATTCACCTACCTGCACTATTACCTACAACTGCTTGCAGTTTTGCACAGCATGCATTTTACTGAGCATGTTATAAACATGTACTGACAAAATTGTAAGAGGTTGTAGGCAGTGATGTAAGTAAATGGAGGTTTGGGGGCAGGCTGTTTGGAGGTGAAAAAAATGCATGTGCAAAAACTGTATCCTGGGGTACTAACGCATCTCCCGTCTACTGAGTTCCCTCTAGTGTCTATCTGACCTCTTGTGAGCAGTGCCCACTACTGCATCAGGTTCATTCTACGAATCTACATTTGAATGATTATATGACGCTTATGTGTTTATACCATTGTAAATTGATTTGTTGGACCCCTAAAAGTAAACCATAATAATTATAATGAATATTATTATATTGTATTGCCATATTTTATACATTTTGAGCATCTTTTTGTTATAAATATATCCCCCTCTATAATAGCAACTTTAGATGTTCTGAACTACATCTCCCAGCTAGCTTAAGCTAAAGGTTGGCGTAAGTCTTGCAATGTAGCGACGCAGGTGGCCTTTTACTACATCTGATATTTTATGAACTGCATGGGTCAGACAGTTTCTAAAGATTTCATATTTTTTTTTAAAAATGTATTTTTCCTTTCCCTGTGAGTAGGTATTCTGACTACAACAGCATGAGATCGCAGCCACTATTGAAAACAAGTGAGGCCATACAGCGGGGCCAAAAGATTAATCGAACTTGGAAGAAATGTAATGAAAAACATGTGTATATAAGTATGATTGCTGGATTTCAGGCTTAAAAATGTTTTAAAGCATTGCATTTACAAGTATTATCAGACACCATAAAATAAAATCTACTAAATAAAATACATATGTACTCCCAGTAGAGAAGCTTCTAAATCAGTTTATTAATTGGATGCTCCCCCTTGCCTTTTTCCCCCCATAGGACAGTGAATCCTGTCTCTTCCTAACTTAAGACCTGTAGCATGGGGAAACTGGTAGGGATTGATACAGAGGACAATGCCCTGCATTCACTGGCGGACTCACCAATCAGAGCACTGCCCCGCACTGACTTTTTTTTCACAGCAGCTGGTGGGGGCAGTGAGAGGAAGTGCTTAGACCCATTCTCCACAGAGGACATTTGTTTGGATAATGTTGTTTTCAAATGCTCTGTCTCAAGCTTGAAAAGAAAAGCAACACATTCCTTTCTAAAACAGGGTCCTAAAGAGAGAGAGAAATTCTAAACCTGTTTCTTTGAGGATCCTATATTACTGTAATTTAAATGAAAGTAAACCGGTTGGGGTGAAAGTCCTTCAGTTAACCTCTCTCCCTATTCCCATGGTATGATGCGTACAATAACATAGCCATTACATCCCATTCTTTTCAACAATTGCTGTACAAAGCTAAAAATAAACAGAAATATGTATAATTCCAAACTCATAAATGGGGGATTGTAATAAACACTGCAGCTATTCAAAAAAAAAAATGGACCAAATGTGTTAAGTTGTTGTTAATGCACAAATTTGCATTAAAATGGCAGTAAAAAGCATTTCTATGCACAGAAAGTATGGTCGCTGAATTTAAGAAGCAATTAGTGACTTTTTTCATTTTTTTATGCCATTAATGCAATGGTCTTATAACCAGATCCACCATATTGTCACTCCCCAGGGATTGTACAAATTCTCTCAGTATGTTGCTATCTGATGCCAAAAATAAGAAAACATAACAAATGTCACTTTCCCGCTCGCTGCAACCTCAGAAAGAGATCAAACCATTTTATGCCCAATTCAATAAAATGATATTGATATGATACGACTGCATTGGATGCGTCTGTGATGGGGGGAAGTGTTAAAACTACAAAAGGCGCAACATCTCTTTGCCAGTCACATACAGCAAATTTATGTTATTTTGCATTTTTCTTAGAAGGGTGAAAAAAAAAATAGGGTTGATTCTGCTTTTAACAATCAGCTTTATTTTTCCTCTCTTTCTTTCTTTTCATGCAACTATAACACAAAAAAACCGCCACTTCAGGTACAAAGGGCAGATACTCTTATCGCTTATCTTTGGGAACAAATGACCAAAACCTTAACAAAAAAAACAAAAAAAAAGTGAAGATAGCATTTTAGGTAGACGCATATATTTTTGCTAGGAATATACTGCTTTCATGTTTCATTGAAAAGAGGAAAAAAAGAATAAGGAAACAAATCTGCAGTGGGATATAGATTTTTTTTTTTTTTCAATCTCCCTTCTGCTCCAGTGCATAAACAAGCCACTGTCTCTTTAAGAAACCCGTCAACTAAACTGATAAGCGAGTCTAGAGCAGCAGCAGAAGCTGTAGCCTGAGGGGGGGAAAGTGACATCCGGGCTACCGGGGAGGTGCTGAGCTCTGCGGCCACTGGATTGGCTTGGAGCCACTAGGTGTCTGTATATCATGCCTGTCACTCCCAATATAGCCATCCGTCCTATTGGCCGCTGCCAAGCGTGTCCTTTTCTTTCTCCTGCGCCCTCTGCAAACTACAGCGATGCCCTTTGTAGATTTTGCAGCAGGTTGTGGGAAGAGAGGGGGAAGGTGACAGTTAACTGCTTCGCTGCCAGACTGCTGCAAACACTTCCATTCTGCTTGTGCTTGTGGAGACACATGTAGGCTCGGTATCTGGAGCTGAGCTTTGCAGCTTATCCCTAAACTGTGGGAGCAATGTATTAACCGTTAATGCGGCTGTAGTGACTAATGGGGGGTTATGTACCCTTGGCTGTCACACGCTGGATGCTCTATACCCGGGGTTAAATCGATTTAATAGGGAGAATGACGGACTGACTGAACTACTCCAGGCACTTATAAAATAAGCCATTAAACTATACAGTCACATTGTTTCCCTACAGCGGGATCCTGCCCTGGTTTATAACAAAGCGCGTTATATCAATATCCCCACATAACGGGGAATGGGATTTTATTATAGTCCGGTTGTACAGCGACTAGTTTGTTAACCACGTCCACTTAGACCCGGGGAGAGCGCCGATAACGTCCAGTCCCAGTCTGGCAGTGACACGGTTAAGGGATTTAAAGAGCGGCTAATGCAGGGGAAACAAGAGTTAATGTCATTATAAAGAGGTTAGTGAGTGGGGAGGAGGGGCTAGGCGCTTGTAGGGGGAGGGGTTAGAAAGGGACCAGCAGGAGAGCAGCGCGCTGTGGGAAAGGAGATGGAACGTTTAACCAATCACAAGGCGAACGCCGGAACCTCAAGCGACAATAATAATATTGTGGCGTCATAGAGAGCCTCCGCCTGCCTGTTCTTCCCCCTGGGGCAGGAGGAGGTGGGAGAGAAGGGACTTCTTGTGTGGTGGGAAAGGGGAGTCGCCCACACGGTCACTGTGTCAGTGGGGAATTCTCCCTCCTCGGGAAGAAACGTTACACCTTGTTGTTAGCACTAAGACTTTTTTTTTTTTCCCCTCCCCCTTTATTAACCACTACACCAGCCGCAGCGAGACGCAGCTCTGTGATAGTTTGTATCAGTTCCTCCGTCCGCCTCTTCCATCTGCATGTGTAACGAGTTACTATTTCAGGACTCTTACACGTAATTCGGAAACAGACGGCAGGCATGCTTCTTTCTCTTTCCAAGTATTGTGTGCTGCTGTCGCATAGTGAAAAGGTTGCTAGCGATTCTGTAGTTGGGCTGGGGTTTCCGCTGAGTTGTTTACGCCAGCGACACAGAATCAAATGGCACTTTAATATAATTTAATATTATTTAATGTAGAATATCGAATGGTGCCGTTTACTTTATCCACTGGTGTGGATGATTATTATAAATGACCAGCTTCTGATTTTTACATTGGTGAGTTATAATAAGGATATATATAACATTTTTATGTATCATATGTATATTATAAATAAAAATTATTTTGGTTTGTAAGCTCCACGGGGCAGGGACTGTAGTGAATGATGAATCTCTGTAAAGTGCTGCGTAATGTATCTGCACTATATAAATGAAAAAATACATATAAACTGGTGTATATAACTAACTGTGACCTCTATCACAAGTGCTTAGTATGGCACACAACTGTATTGGCTCATTTACTGCAAAATAAAGGCTCTACAATTAATATCTGTCCTATTTATATCATCCTATGCATTAGAAATATATGTGGAGATGAGAAAGAAGACAGATGCAAAGTCTTCACGTTAATTTTGTCTCCAGCCTAGACGATACTTATTAAAAGGGGGTGTAACCATTCATTTACAAATTGTATTAGAATTAACTGTATTTTAAGAATGGACTCCCATTTATTTATTTATATATATATGATATGAGTAAAAAAGTCAGTACAAGAGCATGATAATATCCATCTTTATAATTCAGTTTGTCTTTAGAAATTGCAAAATCTTATTGCTTCTTTTGTTTGTTCCTTTGACACATTTTCTGCAATCTGTACCTTTGGCTATACACAGTAAGATTTATTAGTAGATTCAACTAAGATTGATTGATCTTTAATAGATTAACATAAAAGAAAACTTATCAACAAAAAAAAACTATCCTTAGTAATCCAATGTTATTACCTTGAAGTGCAATACCTGTATAAAAATGCAAACACAATGGCATTAGTGTTTTTAAGAGACCTTATTACTATAAAAATCTTTTTGCGCCTGAATATGTGAAAAAAAGCTACAGAATCTCCCCCGGACCCTGCTGTGACTACATCTTAGACGTGATGACCACATGGTCTGAGTGAGCTTGTTAGTAGTTGTTATGCTGTACTCCATAGATTATTAGAAGAGTACCATACTCCCCCACCCCCCTTCTCTGATTGAAAAAAGTAACCTATACTCATGGACAGTGTTATCTCAACTTTCAGTAAAAATAATGGGAAGGAGTTTCTTTATGTAGCACACAAAAATAATTTCTGCAATCAGATGGTAAAAGTAACCACAAATTAGCCAGTAACACCAAAAAAATTAAATCTCTATTTGGATTGGCATGGCAGTTATTCAAATACAGCACTTTTGCAAATGTTACATTTGAAGTTAAATTCATTATTGCTTTCTGTCTTATATTTACTGATGGCAGCCATGTTAAACAGACCTCACCCAGTCCCATTGTATTCTATGATACTTTACATAAAGCTTATACAGGAAGTGAGTCAGCCTGATTTTTTTTTAAGCTAAATATCTTGCTTTCTGTATATAGTTTAGAATTTTCGGAAGCACAGATTGAATATATAGTAACTATCAATGCATTTAAGGGAATTTTAAATTTTTAGTGTTGCTGTTCAATATAGTTTAATATACTCCATGACCATGTAGCTTTGTGTTCAGCTGCAACCCTTTTTTAATGTTCAAATATCAATATACAAATGTCACGAAGGACCAGAAGTTTGGAGGTTTTGCAGCATACCTTGTCTGTATCTGAGACTGTCCATCTTGTGCGTGGTCGCCCTTTTGAATCTTGAAGCTTGTCCTCTTTTAATGTTATCTACTGTAGTCACTCTCTAGCTAGTACAATAAAGATCATACTAATAGAAAGAGAGATTAAAGTCATATGATCATAGTTGATTTCTCACCAAAAATAGTTCAGAATTAAATTAACATTGCCAGAGAGCGGGGGGCATACCAATAGGGGTCGCTGAAATTGTGACCAGGCCTAATGTCACCACTGCGACCCCTTTACAGCCTTGAAGCACCTGCCCTACACCTCTGATCCTAGTAAGTGTGCTAATTCTCTTCTTGGGGATGGTGCTGCAGGGGGCATGGGGACCTGGTGCCAATCTGAAGTTCCACTATTGCCATGAGAGCAAAGTTTATGCTAGAAATGTTAGAACTAAAGTTCCCCTTTAAAAGCAGTATTTTTTTATTTTCGGCTATAACAGAACAAATGATTGTTCTGATTAAAAAAAACAAAAACTGCTAAGTCTTACAGTTAAGAAAGGCAAATCTGATCTGCCAGTGACTGCAATTGTTAGCATGGTTGCAGTCACTGGGATAAAAGTAACTAGATAATCTTTTGCATTGTGAGTCTAGGGCCACAAATGGCATTATCTCACGGTTTTAACTACACGCGACAAAGCACACGCACATAGAATTCTATGGGTTACCACATGCAACATTGTCATACACATGGAGGAGGTGTTTTGCCATAATAGACAATACTGCAGTAAGACACAATGTGGATGAATGTGGCAACATGCCATGTGTCATTGGGGACAGTTTAATATGTATTATCTAAAATTCAATGGAGAACAAAAGTTCTGACTAGTAGTTAAAGATGCCTTCAATCTTCAAGAGTTTAACATAAATCAATAAAAAAAGAGTATTTTTACTTTAAAGATAATCGTACTGTTTAGAAAAATTTAAGTTGCTAATTCAAATGGGAAGTTTTTCTGTTAATTATCCTAATCAACTGCTAATATTGCTCCCCCATTTATTTGTATAGGGTTTCGCATCTACATTATAGGTTACAGAAATGCTAAAGGCTTAAAAATCAGTTGTTTTGGGAGCCTTTCTCATAATGATTCATCACTGTAGGGAAAGTCTCCTAAATTGTGAGCAGAAGATAGACACATAAGTGAGTAACAGGTAAGGCATTTGTTTGAAAATGTAATTCTATGTAACACAGTGACTCACTAGTATACAAGTAGCTCAGTCTTCCTTGACAAGGAGATTCTCATATGTTACAGATCAGTTTAGCTCAAAGTCCACACCTCTGAGTAAAATAATGTATAGACTGTTTGTAATGAACATATGTGTTATTAGTAAAAATCTTGTGTTAATCAGTAAACTGATATCAGAAATCATTGATGGGTGTAATCTGTAGCCATAAGAGAGGTGTTGATTTGCGCTGGCTAATAGGGGTATTTTTAGTGAAATACAGAGAGTAACAGAATTGGTTCTGCTGACATAAAACTTATTTGGGATTTCAGAAGCAGGTGGGGTTAAGAGAGAATATTGACTATCATTTACAGTACCTAAAGTAAATCCTGCACAGGGACTCGGAGAAAAAAAACAACAACTTTTTGTTTTGGTTATTTTGGTTAACAATCCAAACGGTTGTGCTTCACTGATGTTAAAAGCAAAGCGGATGGGAAATGTTTGGCTTCTACCTCCCTTGATTTGTTCCACCCATTCAAATGACTATTGTCTTTTTATAGACTTACGGCAGCAGGCTGGAATATTAATGAGCAGCAGTGGCATACATATACTTTTGCCCCAGTGCAAAATCTGCACTTCCACCCCCTGCCAATACCACTGTTAAAATGTCCAATTATTAGCAGTTGGAGGGCAGATCTAAGCTCTACCAGGAGCAGCTCTCTGTCTCTATGGTATGTAGTCCCTAGTGTGCAGCATGCAGAGGCAATGATAATGATTTCTAATGGATGGGACAAGCTGTTGTTGTTGCTGTAGATCTCTGGTTGTGGACCTTTGTCTTACAAACCTAGCACAGGACTGTGTCCATGTAGAGTGATATTCTATGTAGCCTGACACAGGCAACTATAGCAGCTAAGGAAACTAGTGCACACACACAATCCACTTGTTTTTTTTTAAATTCCTAGTATGGCTTAAATAAAAGTGTCATAGACCATACATCTAGTGCCTCTTTTTTTAGTGCTGTGTAGTTTCAATCAGAAGTTCAGCAGTAAACCTGTATCACAGGTAAGGTTGACCCCAGGACACATTGCTAAACTAGCAGATTGTATTACAAAGAATTTGCTATGGTCCCACTTTGGCTCTGTGAAACCTCTTTCTGTATAACTCACTTCCCCCACTTCTCTCCAATCCATTTCCCCTGCTGTTGTTTTGTTGGATGACTCTGTTAGTGTATTGGGATGTTTATTTCTTATTCCCATCCCCCTCCTCTCTCATGCAAGCTCTGGTGGGAAGTGAGGTACAAAGCAAAGCATTCCAAATAGTGTTCTTTTTAGATGAACAAATTACTGAGCCAGTACTGGAGTCAGATATTCATCCACAGTTTCAAGGGAAGCTTATTGTGAACTGAAATTTGTTTCACGCAGTAAGAATCTTCATGGGGACCAATATATTGTAGCGCTTTTATTTTGGCAACGAATAATAACAATAATAATAAATAATGTAGTTTTATCACTACATGAAAGTAATGTACTGTCTGAAGCCATTGCTGCTTCGCTATGGGAATCCCCTGTTTAGTGAATAAAAAGTAGAGAATTCGTGACTATTCGAGGGAAGTGATGAAAATCTACTTTGACAGTAAAATTCTCACTTGGATTTTAATATACAAGTTTCATGTGTGTTTACAAAAACTCTAAAAGTAGATTTACCTTTAAAACTGAGCGTCTTGGGGATCTTCATGTACATGTATTGTCTAAGGCTTCAAAGAAAACTACAGGGACTGAGTGAGTAATGCCTACAACATGGCTGCTATCAGTAAAGATAAAAACAGACAGACAGCAATAAATTCATGAATTCAAGATAAGATATTTACAAGGTCTCTATTTGAACATCTGTCAGGCCAAGCCAAACTGGATTATTTATTTTTCTGGTGTTTCTGGTCCTTTTAAGGAGGAGAATGAAAAGCATAAAAAATTTAAAGAAGCAGGAGCCACATCCATACTTATGGATAGATATTTATAGAGGGAGAGTTTAAGGAATCTTTAAACAATGCCAGACTAAGCAGACCAATAAATATATATAATATATATTTTATACCTTATCTATCATTCGCTTTACTCCTATAGCAGCACTGCACAGTAAAGGTAACGCACATGAAATTCTTGTAAACGTTGGCTTTGTTACTTTCTTGGTATCTCCATCTCACTGTGCCACGGCACCAATAATTCAACTGTAAGCTCCTGTGTGGGCTACTCATGGCAGTAATAAAAGGTGGATACTATCAAAGGTGTACATACACACGAGAATCTCCATGTTTGAGAGAAAAAAATGAATTTGAGTTGCACTTTCCAGTTACTTTCTATGTTGCCACAATATTTATGTGAGAGAAAATGAATCCATGTACCTGTTTCCAGATTGTTGGGGAAATAGATGTCTAGTTGGAATGAATGGATTTGTTACAAATAAACAATTAAAAGATGACATTTACATTTATCAAGCTTTTGCCTGACCTTTACTTCACCCTCAACTATGTCCCATAGTTCAAGCCTGTCCATAGAATAACACCCCCCCCATGGACCATGATCTCTGGAACTCCACCTCTATTTTTTTTTAAGTTCAGACTGATAAACATCATGTACAAAACCAGCTCACAATGCAGATGTGAAAAACAACTCTAGATTTCCTGAGGAAAGAACACAAATTACAGCTTTCATTTAGTATTAACTTGCTCTGTCATGGAAACAAATTGCAAAATCTCCACTATTGGAGTTAAAAGAGAGTTAGGTTTATAAAGGTTGAGTCATCAAAGCCCTCAAAAACTAGTGTATGATTATGTACAGGGGTCTTTCTTGGGTACACGTTATAATGGGTCCATCTTGGCCCCATGTGTATGAGGCTATATTTGGTTGTAGTATACATTATAACCAAAGCCCCACCAAGAAAAATTCTAAATAATAGAGCTGGGTACATGCCTTGTCTTTTTATAGGCCTGAGAACACCCACAATTTTGTACCATGCTAAACCTACCTAAACCAGGCTCTCCAGAAACCCAGACCTCAGTGCCTTGAGCTTACTCCTGCGAGTCCTTATACTTAACAGACTGTTACAATTAGTTGTCATTCCATGACGGTTAGGAATATATCTTACCAGGCTCCTCCAGTGTTACGATGGTTGTGTCACGGTTGCGTGGTTCGATCACGGTCGCGTAATTCTGACGTGGTCTCGTCACGGTCGCATAAGTCTGTTGCGTCAGTTCCATTGCAGTCGCGTTGTTTCCATTGCGTTCCAGCCAATGCAACTTTTTAAGGCAACCAGTTCTGTTTGTCTGCTCCCGATTATAGAACCTCTTTTGTTGTTCTTGAGTGTGTTCCTGTCTATAGTTCTGATTTATCTGTGTATGGCCTCGGCCTGTTTTCTGGACTCTCCTTACCTTCTACCTGCCCTCACCTCTGCTACGAATTCAACTACTCTGCTTACCGCCAGCCTTTACCTTCTGCTCAGTACTTGGACTACGACTCTCGCTCAATCCTTTCCACCAGTGGACAGCTGCCCTAGGGGCCGCCACCTGGGAGCTCCCTGCAGCAAAACCCATACCTCCATCAAAGGTGATGACCTGAGGACTTTTTAGACTCTGCGCCCTAGGATTAGCTTGCGCCAATTCCACTGGATATCTGCTGCAACCTCCTTCTCCACCCTATCTTCAGTTGACCCAGGATTACAATGATATGCCCACAAACTTCATGTTCCTTCCTATGGTGACATGTGGTGCATCTCTCTTCATATAAGGAGTTTGTTGCTATGGATAGGTCTGGCAACTTAGTATGTTAAGCAGGGGTAAAGTAGAAGAAAAACACAAGCACAAACTAGGATATGCGTAGGTTGATTATTTTTAGTGGGAGTGCTTGTCCTACAAAATGGTGGATAGTGTGAGGTGTGTAATGGGAAATAAAGTGGGAAAAGTTCTGATGTTAACTCTGCAATGGAATAGATTATTGGCAGTCTGACACCAGTACTGGCAAGGCAGAGGACAAATAGAGGTCTGGAGCTGATGCAGTACCTAAACAGAGAATCACATGGTATGAGGTAAGTGCCGGGAAAGTATGTATTTCTCTCACAATTGCAAGGAAAAAAAATAGACTGGAAGTGAACTGTGAAAACTATCAATCCAGTGATACAGAGCTAAAAGACCAGTCTGCCAAACCCAAGTAATAACCAGGGGAGAAGACAGAGAGAGATGGAATAACCCAGACAAGACAAAACAAAACTTAGGATAACCGATTATGCCTCACAGTGGTGTAATAAAATACTGTAAAAGCACAAGGGCTATGTGCATTGATGAATGTAGTGTATATAGTATGCTACAAAAATGTTTGTGTTGCTCACAGGCCTGCAGCTAACCAAGAAAATTTATCATTACCCAGCAGTCAGCTGCTAACCATTAACATTATATATTGATTAGTAGATACAGTAGACAGAATTTAACCAGTTACATTACACACTGCTCAGTTGGTTAGTTCATTTTATCAGTGTCCAGCAGCTAATTAGTTACATTGCAAAATGTATTTAGTCAGTGGCCACGAGCAACTCTTAGATTCCATACTCAGACCAGCTTATATTCATTATAAAGGTTTGAGATCTAGCAGAAAGGGTGTTGAAGAAATAGAGAAGGTTTAGAGAAGACTTACTAGATTATTCAAAACGACTGTTAAACTAGGGTTGTTCACTTTATATACATTTAAAGGTGGGCATTTAAAACGAATAATCCATTTTCTTATTTGCAGGACCATATTTACATATCTGTAGCTTATTGGCACAGAATGCTTGCTGCATTAGGCCACACCCAGTAACTGACCACGTCCATTAGTGCAAATAATCACTGAGTTATTATGTGATGAACAAAGGTACTTTGTGACTCATAATTTCATGCAATGTGAATTTACAAAATGTCAAGTTCAATATGTCAGGTTTAAATATTAAAAATGCATCTTATTAAGAAAGATTCTACCTGTTGGTGTGTGGTTTTTATTTCTAGATTTTATGTGTGAACAGATTCAGCTGATTGTTTCTTTAAAGGTCTGGATACATACATACCTGGCAAACCATAAAATCAATAGATACTAGTAGTAATAAACATTAGAGGAGGTTCATCTATGGACAGTCTCAAAGATATTTTCAGTAGAAGTAAATATGTTTGGCATTAAACCAGCATGTATGTAATGTACAGAAGCTGACATTACAAGAGAATTATGTAAAACGATTTATTTGACCTTTAAATTATGTGTAACTAAATTTGGCCCTGAATAAAGATCCCCTTTAATCTAGGTATGATGTCCTACTACAGTAAATTTGGTATAAGTGGGAGGGATCCCAGCTGTTGGAAAATGCACAAAGTCTCCAGTAACAGGAAATGAATTAGTTACTCAATGCTATGGGAAGCTGAGTGAGCATGGTGATGTATAAGGTGTAAGAGGAAAAGATAAGGGAATAGATTAAAAAAGAATAAGAAACCCTGGGATCAAGGGAATCCTCATGTGATGATATACTTGGAAATATATTGGATCTAACGAATATTGCATGTGTTATTGGATAATCTTTGCAAGAGAGAAAATAAAGTTAAAGTCTGTTTTGGAGAAAGCATTATTGGTTTTGGACTGACTCATTTCACTGGCTGATGCACATGTGAAGGAACCTGGGACCTGGCTTCTGCACGAGAGGTAAATTCCTATATTACATCTTAAAGTGGTACAGCTCTGGATCGCTAGGAGCACTGCAGGGAGGCACCGGTGACACTTGACCTTTAAATCCCCTGCGCGCTTTGCGCCCTACACTCACTCTGGTCACCACATGTAGCAGAAGTGAGAATATGCCATGACATTGTAGTATTTTAAAATACTGGTAGAACTTCAGGTATTGTCAGCTGCAGTCGTGGATTTCAATATAGTTGTGCCTATATTTGGCTCAGATGGAAGAGTGCTTCCCTGCTTTTCAGAACTTATTTAAAATTTTCCCCTCTGATCACCCCCACCATAAAAAAATATTTTAATAGTAAAATGTTAAACCTGACATTTTATAATTTCACTTTGCATTAAATTATGAGTCCATCATATAAAGTACATAAGTTCACTGCATAAAATAGTTTGTGTTTGTTAAAGGGGTGTGGTCAGTGGGTGTGGCCTATGCATTTTGTGGCTATAAAGCTCCTGAGATGTAAATCTCACACTGGCCAGCTGTATGAGCAATGTTCAGGTAGCTGATAAATGCTAGGGATGTAACAAAAGGATTCATTGTCTGTTTTCCACTGAGACCAACCCTTTGCAACATGTTTTCCTATACTATTTGAGTGGGTCCAAGGAGGTCCTAATTCTGAAGTTAAGTCACTGTTCATATAATAACCTCTGAGATATTTCTTGCTTCCTTATGAGCAAGAAACAACTATTGAGAAGTGAGTATAGCAGAAAAAGATGAAATTTAGAAAAGGTTCAATTTTTTTTTCCTTATTAAAATTCTGTCATGTTTAAAATGTTTTACTATGTGATATTACTATAATGCGACTGAGCTTTTAGTTTCACAGAAATCAGTGCATGAAAAATTCTAGAGAGATAGCAATCCCTTTATTAAGTAAAGGAGTTGATCATCTTGGAACTGCGAAATTTACTAAAGTTGGAAACTACCGTGTTTCCCTGATTGTTTGACACCCCCGATAGTAAGACATATCGGGGGTGTCAATGGGCTGGCTAATGTAAGGCATACCCTGTATATAAGACGTAGCGTACGGGGTATGCCTTA
>JAKJJM010011283.1:0-12573 GCA_021901965.1 Pipa carvalhoi
GGGTCGCCTAAGACCATCGGAAATATAGGGTTTGAATGGGGTCGCCCAATAACAATTCATGAATGGGGGTCACCAAATCACAGGGAATTGTACTAAAGGGGTCGTGGCAATAAAAAGGCATGATGGGAAATGTAGTGTCAATTTTTATTCCCCCCTTCCCTCTTCTTCTCCCTTTTCTTCTCCTTCTTCCTCTCCCTTTCCCTTTTCCTTTACCTCTTCCTCCCCCTCTCACTGTCCCTCTCCCTTTTCCTTTCCCTCTTCCTCCTCCTCTCCCTCTCTCTCCCTCTCTGTCTCTCCTTCTCTCTCTCCATCTCTCCCTCCCTCTCTCTCCTCTCACCTGCCTCGGTTTAGCAATATTTATCGGATTTGTTATTACAGGTATGAGAGGATCACATTGATTTGATTTTGGTTCTGATTCCATCCCTGTGATTTATTTTTGGTTAGGTTTTTACTCTTTTGCCAAAAGCTTTTGGTTTTGGGATCTGATTTTTTATAAATATAAATTATTTTATAACATAACATATAACATATTTTAACGTATCTTGTGTCCTGTTATGGCCAATACCCAATGCTTGACGTCATTTGCTATAAGTTACAAAAGGCTGCATTTCCTCTGCTAAGCATAAACAAACCTGATCAGGCTGTGTTTCACTTTTGTTTAGGTTCTGATTTTCTGCCAGTGGTTTTGGTTTTAGGTTTTGATTTTTTCTTCAAATTCCAAAAAAAAAAAAATCAAAATAAACATTTTTTTACATATTTTGTGTCCTTCTATGGCCATGCATTTTCTATTCTTAGTGTAAAATAACAGCCTGTGCAAACAGTTAAAGGACATCTAATATTCTAAACCATTTTGTATTTCATTATTTTTTCCAAGCCAAACATATTTCTTTTTTTAATTTTCCTACTATTACCTTCTAAATTATTGTCACGCTGGAGAAACCATCACCCAGGGCAGAGTTTTAGTAACATTTAAGGGTTATTACAATTTTCTAATATCCTGTGTGCTATAAATGCAAGCTGATTAGTTTGTAAGCAAATGTTTTGCTTGTTACCTGGACAAATAAAAAAATCTAGCAATTTAAATAAGAAAATATTGCAATCGCAATATTCTACTGAGCATGCTTGGGCTGCTAAGCCAAAACTGGAGCCAGGGAATTCAGGAGGTAATAGCTGGAAAACTGAACAAAAATAAGAAAAAATGTTTATTTTGGGATAAATACTGAAATAACTAAAAATAGTTTTAGCCTTTCCCCTATAATAAAGCAAGTGACTAACAAACACCTAAAAGACAAACTAGCAAGAAAAAGAAAAATTAACCAGCAATAAAGTATTCAAATAGCAAAAGTAATTAACAAGGAAGGGGTTATGATAAAAGAAGATAACCCAAGCTGCATAGTGTTGAGATTGCTTTAGGCCTCTTACAAATTTGATCCCTGATTATGCAGGGGTTCCACACTTCTGCCCTGTAACAGGGGGTTTGGGGAATCTGCTGCAAGAGAAAATCTATAAAATCTATAAACAATGGTGTAGGGGGTGTTAGTAAAAACTATATGCAGGGGTCCTTTGGATCCTATAAAAATTTTCACCTCACCCTGAGTGCTTTTTGACCTAGGAACAGCCCTACATAATTGGTCACTTTGATCTAGAAAAGTAAAATGGCAAATTTGACACAGCCTTGCTGAATTCACTACTGTGACAGACTCTGATTCTTGATGAATAAGGCTCGCAAAGTGATGTGAAGACCTCCATAAGTCTGCAACAGTCATAAGTGTATGAGTTGGATGCAAATTTGCCACACTGCAGAATTTGCTGAATACCTGAATATAGGGAAGAGGCAAATGAATGCAAGTTTGAACCTCTATGCAACTGTTTGGACTTTTACAGATAAACCCCTGCGGGATGTAAGTCAATCTACCCAAACAGCTCACAGAACCACCACTAGCATCAGAAACAGAACAGTCCAATGGTTATGACTGTGGAGTTTATACCATAGTCAATCTATATGAATTCCTAACAAATAGAATTCTTAGCTGCACATACAAAGAGAATGAAATGAGGAAACACCTCATTATGTGCTATGAAATAGAAGAAATGACTGCTTTTCCAAGAGTGTTTTAATTCTCCCCAATTCTGTATCATCTCTACTTACTCTATTCAAAGCAAAGAAGAAGTTAAAGGCAAGACTAAGGATGAAGGAAATGGAAAAGCCAAAAACAAAACTAAAGAAGGAAATAATGCAAAAGCTAAAAGAGAAAATAAATAAGAAAATAAAGCAGAAGCCAAACGTTTAACTAAAGGAGAAGTCAAAGGATCCAACAGATGAGAAGCCAAGGGAGAAAATAAAGTAAAACCGGAAGTAGAAACCAAAGGAGAAATTAAAGGAAAAACCAAGATAGAAATCAAATGGACATCTTACCTGCAGATACAAAGAGAATGAAATGAGAAAACACCTCATGTACTTTGAACAAGAAAATATTACTGATTTTCCATGTGTATTAATTTCTTCCAATCCTCTATCATCTTTGTTTACTCTTCTTTATCCTTTTAAATTCAATAAAATCAAAATTAACATTATTAGTCTGTTTTTTGTAAGATCAGAAAACATTTGGTTTGACAGATACACAATAATAAGGATAATATGGAACAGGACAAATACCTTTAGAGATGGAAGACAGAAAGATAAACTGTTAGACTAAATGATGCTATACTATATAGTGATATACCTAGAAGCAGGGTTAAGAGTGCAGTCAGGTAGTAAACAGCTTGTTCTTCACAAGGTAATATAAATCAGCCAATACTTAGACCCACCCTGTGTCATGCAAGAGATTCCAGAGCAAAGCTAAATTGGACAGCTAAACTATATATTCCCTTGAGAGACACGTATATTGAAACCCTCATACAGATCCTAAAGTGATATTTCTAGAACTGCTGATAGAAACCCTTGCAGAGAGAGAGAGGTTTCTCAGGAGACTATTGAGTGGTCATGTGATTGCCCTTAGTAGCCATTTACTTACTGTACCCTGCAGAGGTGGATAGATGGGTAAGTAGTATATCAGGAGTCATACACTGGATAACATCAAATATAAATTGACCCCACTCTTATCCAGTTTCTTCCTCAGAATTAAAACTATATCAATGCAGTAAGTGGATATACCACATAGGTACTATACTGCTCTAAAATAATTAACATTGCAAGGAAGTATATGAATGCTGATTTCTGATGTGAGTACATGGGCAGTTACACATGCAAATATAAATGGAACGGTCACTGGGACACAGGAATATAAATGAAATGCTTTCTAAAACACTGAAATATTAATGGAGTTGTCATGTGACACTTGAATATAGATGAAGTGATTCCTCAGTCTGGAAAATAAAAGGAATTGTGTAACACAGCACTCGCTCCAGTGAATTTTCCTTCTTGCTATGGAGCCGCCAGAGGTTTCTTGCCCCACTGGTGTTCTTGTGCTTGTTCTCAGCTCTGCTTAGTTCTATTTTCCTGCTTTGAATAGGTGATTAAAATAAGTGCTTTTATTTCCTCCAATCCTGGAAACTGTTTGCCAGCAGTGGGTATATATACTCTGCTGGCTGGCTGTCTCACTGCCTGTTTATAGATCTGGTTTCCTGGAGTCCTGCTACTCCGTGTGATCCATGCTTTACTTGTTGGTATCCTGCTCTCTGGTAGTTCATTCCTACTCCTCTGCCACGTCTCCAGCACCGCCAGTGGGTTGCTCCCGCAGGGGCCGTGACCTGGGGATCCCCTTGGGGCAAAGGCCATACCCCCTTGCGGGAGTTAAGGGGGAAGACCGGGGGTCCCTTAGACTCTGCGCCTTGGGTGAGGCTAGCATCAAACCCGCTGAGGTGCCCTGCAACCCTAAGTTATCATTACAAGTGGTCCCTGGGACACTGAAATGTGAAAGGAATGGTCACCACAATGCTTAAATGGATTGATTCCTGGGACACTGAAATACAAAATAAGTGGTTACTGAGACACTTTGATATGAAGGCATATAAATGAAGTGATTCCTGAGACACTAGAATTTAAAAATAGTGGTCACAGAACACTGGAATATAAACAGAGAGATCTCTGAGACACTGAGATATAAGAGGAGTGGTCCCGAAGACTGCAATATAAATGGAGTGGAACACTGTAATAAAAAGGAGCAGTTATTTGGACACTGACATATAAATAAAATGTCTACAAGGACACTGGAACATAAAGTTTTCCTAAGACACTTGTACCTTCTAGAATAGAATATGTATGACTAACAAAAGAGGGCTTAAAAGCACTGGTGGAACCTCTAAAGAGTGTACATTTCCTTTTGGGCTGGCATAACAGTTATTTCTAATCAGTACACACCACACAGTTGAACTGTTTTTTGTTTTCTTTTTGTGTATGTTTTCTTCTTTAGGCTGGGTTCACACGAGCGTATGATGCGCGGCTCATCATACGCTCATGTGAACCCAGCTTGAATACGCAGTGCTCGCTACTCCCATTTACTTACCTTGTTCCGGCCTGTACGCTGGCAAAAATGCATGCACGCCGGAACAAGGTAAGTATAACAGGGAAGCACGGGGATGTATTTTTTTATTTTCGCACGAGCGTACGATGCGCTGCGCATCATACGCTCGTGTGAACCCAGCCATGGGGCGAAATTTATTAAGAGCGCAAAGACTCGATTGAGTCTTTGTGCTCTTAATAAATTTCGCCCTTAATGTTTGTAACCATCATCCATCTGTTAGATAAATAAATATCCTCAATGTTCTGAGGTTTTCAGCATTATAAATGTTGCTATCTGCAGAGCATAAAAACAAGCAGTGATAAAGGTAATAATATTGTCATGAAACAAATTGTAAAATGATAAACTTAAGTAAAACAATCCTGCAAAGTGACTAGCAATTGTACATTTACTTTATATCTCATGATGTTCCTTGTAGTACAATTTTCACACACAGTGGTAGCACAAGTCTAATGATGTCCACCTCTGCTCTGCAGATATCTCTATAATGACGGGCACTGGCATCCCTATTATGGCACTGCACACCATCCTACCATGTCATAATGTGGCAGTGATGTACTTCTGGTCTAGTGCTGCCTCCCCTTTTGAAAAAATTTTTGCAGACGCCCATGAATAGAGGTTGCAGGGATCATGATTGTGACCAGACCTGATCATTAAGGGCACTCAGCCTCTCTGCCCCAACAGCTTCCCTCGCAGCCAGCTCCAGATCTCAGTAAGCTTAGTTTCATTCTACTGTATGTGGAGGGTGCAAAGGGAAGGGGGCCTGGTGTTGATACTAAACAGGGGCCCATGAACATTTAGGTTCACCCTTCTTCGGACACAATAATATAAGTACCATATGTTAAAGTAGTCTTCACTGTGTGGTTCATACCAGTTTAATGTCAGCTTGGTAACATTAAGCTAGAATGTGCTATGTAATGTATGATTATGTAGGGTTTCTAAAGCATATCTTTGACACTGCTCGCTAACATCAGCGTGTGTTTATATATTAACCTCTAATCTGTAGTATCGTTATACTTTTTGCATGCAAGGTTTGTCTTGCTGATTACTATTCTCTAGAGGTTCCATTACTGTATTGCAACTAAATGAAAGTGTCAGCTTCCAGGCATAGTAATGCTTTTTTCTTTACAGTCACACCTACATCTGGATATTGTATCTGTTTATTACACTTGACCTGAGATCCCTGTCTGCTGGTCTCTGGATTGCATCTGCCTACTCCCCTGTATACACATTGTCTGTGAATGCACTTTGCTGCATATATGGACAGAGGTTTGTCATTGTTTAGGGTGGTAGTGCACTGTGCAGGAGATACATTTCATATATATCTTAGTGGAATAATATTTCTTTTTAAGAGCTTCGTTGTCTTATGGCACTGTCTGTGGATAGTGAACATTTTTTAAATCTCTGAAGATGATATATAACTATTATTGCTCTGGACCAGCATACTTATGTAACACATTTTGTAGTTGCATTTCTTTAAAAATATGGTAACAGTGCCACACTGTAAAACAACTATACAACATTGCAAATTAGAATTAGAATTGATAAACATAAACAACACCACTAAGAAAGTGAAAGAATGTGTTTCTCTATAGATAAAATTACATATTGTTACTATTCAGCAGAATGGGTTGTTTGGTTTGAAGGACAGTAAAAACAAAGACTTCTATGAAATTAAAAATGTAATTTGCAACATTCATAAATAGAGAATAGAGATATAGACAAATTATGTCCCATTATTGAAGCTTGTTTCATCTCCCAATCAGTTCAACTGGCCAGAAGATGATGGAGATTCTAGTTCTGGAAGATAATTGTAGGGGGGCTGGGTTACTTGATGCAATGGAGGAGGTGGGGAGAAAAAAAGGTGCATCATTTGGGGGGCAGATTCATAAAAAGGAAGTGTTTATCTCTCTGTATTCCTGACCCTTCAATCACCTCACATTAAGAGACAGCGTAGAACATCTACTGATCTGCTGGGTTGCATCCTTTGTAGCACAGATAGGTTTAACAAAGTACCTTACTTTCTTGGAGTTGTTTTCTGTTGATGGTAGCAGATGATATTTGGAAGAGTCATGTGGAACCATGTGCTTTTTCATTCAGATAACCTGGGCATAATGTAGGGGGTTATAAATCTAAAAAGCACCTCTGGGGCTGGTTATTACATTGTTGGGGTATCTAGTATTGAGTTGCCTATAACTTACCTTGTGTGGTCAAGTGTTCCCTACCCCTAGGATTTGTAATAACATTGCTAATGATTTATTTAACAAAAAGCTTGTAAAACTGTCTGTTATCCACACAGCATGGTCAAATTTTGAAAATGTATGGAGTAACTGGCTTAAATTGAGATGCGATATTTAAAATATAGTAGGTACAGTAAAGTATTTAAATGTTCTTTTCTGGTTGAAAATCATTATGTCTACTGATGTTATTTCTGCAGACATTCTCTTTCACAGGCTGGAAGGTTTTTCATTTGGTTTCCAAATCAGATAATAGACATGATGATGTACAGTATGTGGTAGTTAGCTAGTTAGCAAAGGGTTTCCATAAGAGTTCAGTGGGAGTGGAGATGTGTAAACTGGTTTAGTTAAACCTATTTTAGTATTTGCTTAGCACAGCTTTCCTTGTCACATATTTTAGAAAGACTTAAGGCAATACATCCACCTGTTGTGAATTTGTTCCTTATTCATGAGAAATTAAGTTTCAATCTTTGGCTGAGTTTTCAGTTTTAGTTTTTAGGAATTGCTAATTCAAACCCAATTGCTTGGGTTACAACCCAGGGATTATGGTCCCTATTCCCTTCAAATAAGGGCAGCTACTGAGGCTGCAAGGTGATGCATGCATGAAAATGTAGTAAAATTAATTGGAAGATGACAATCTTCTTAATATCAGATAGTGACATTAAAGCAATATCTGAAAAAGATATTGTGTGTGGCGCTGAAAAAATTCTCTATTTAAAATATTAACAAACCAATAACAATAAATAAAAAACAAAAATGTGAGCAAAAAACTCTACAAATAAATGAATAAGAAGTCCTTCAAAGTCCAAGTAGGGATTTCAACTGCTGCTTCTAGTTGGCGGTGTATCTTAAAGGACACTCGAAAAGTACAAAAAAACCTGTAAAAAAGAGCACAAAAAAATGGCACAAATAGTGTCTTATCCCAGTAACAATAAAATATATAGGCCAGAAAAAAGAGAACCCAAATAATAGGAAAATAATCAATATTTATGTACCCACTTTTTCTATTATTTGAGTTCGATTTTTTGTGGCTTATATATTTTATGGTTACTGGGATAAGGCACTATTTGTGCCATTTTTTTTGTGCTCTGTTTTACAGGTTTGTTTTTAATATCAGAACTATGCTTGAGGTCACATGGTAGAATGGTCAGGCTTTTTAATTTTATGATATTTTCTATTGTCTGTTTTGTTCAGTTCACAAAACATGCAGAGAAATAATGTAGCTGCCTGGGCATCAGTAGAAATGAGACTTCAGAGGTATTGTATGTTTTTGTATTTATTCATTATCAGATATCCAGTAGAAGCAGATCCTGATGTCAAAGAACAAGTAGGTGGGAGAAGATAGGGTCTTTAATGTATTGATGATACACATGGGCAGCAATGACTTCGCTTACTTTATGAGTTATAATTATGAAATTCTTTCAAAATTTTCTCCCACTATGTATACAAGATGTAAGGTTCACTGGTTGTTGTCAAGTAAAGAACATTTTTAGTTTATTTCAGGAGTAATTCTTACTTTAGGGCAGTGGAGGGAAGATAGACGGCCTTTCATTGGGCTACTATATAGGTGAAGAGAAGATAGGCAACAAGGGCTCATCCCAAACAAACTCATGAGTCAAAATAGAGGACACCAGAGCAGGTACTTATAAAATTTACAATTTCTATTTATTTTCTATATATTTCAACTGGTTTAGGGGAGCATTTAGAGAGGACCTTCACCCCAAGCAGGGCTGGGAATTCTGAGAACAAAGGTGAAGATTTAGTTTTAGGTCCTGCACCACAATTTGGGGGTAAGAGAATGGGTAGTTTTTTTCAAAATCAAAAACTTATTGGCAAAAAATCAGAACTAAAAGTAAATACACAGTGATGAAATCCGAATTAAAACCAAAACATGGGGATTGCACACATCTCTAGTTTTTGCTCGGTCTGCATTGTCATTGTAATCACCTTTTGGGTGAAATTTACTAAACTAGAAAAGGCCAATTTTGCCTTTTTGAGTTTATTCCCTGTAAATATCGCTGTTCAATCGGTAAATATCGATCAATATTTTTCTATCGATTTTTTTTCGATCAGATTTTTTGATGGAAAAGTAGCCACACTTTACATTAGTGCTTTGGCTACTTTTCCAAAGAAAATTTGATAGAAAAGTTTCGATCGTTTAAAATTGTTTGAAAAATATCGGTCGATATTTATCGATCAAACAGTGATATTTACAGGGAATAAACTTGAAAAGGCGAAATCGGCCTTTTCGAGTTTAGTAAATTTCGCCCTTTGTGTGACATTGCCCATAACAAAAATGTGTTTTCTGTCTGCCTTTTCAGTACATTCATTTCATTTTAGAGTGTATATCACCATGACTATAGGGCATATCCTGTTTGTGCTCTGTTTAGCTTCTCAGTGCAATTCTCTTTTTGGAGAGAATTAAACCATTAGAGAAGTTTCTCTTTTTTCTTTTATTCTGCACTGCCTTGTTAATTTAATGTAATTATTCAAGGGTGAAATTAACCATAACAGCAGTGTGTATTTTGTATTTACTGTCCTCCTTGTGAGTGATATTCCGGGATTTTGGGTTCAACCCAACCAAAACTGCAGTGCATATTCTGTATCCTTTTTTATCTGGTTTGCTTCTGGTACAATTCAATTATCTGGGGTAAAAACAATATACCAACAACAACTGCACTGTGTATTCTGTTGCTTTGCGTGAAATTAAAGGCAGTCTATATTATAATTATTTTGCACTAGACTGCGATTTAATTATTTAGGGATGCAATTGTCCACAGTGCATATGCTGTTTTTACACAGTCTGTATTCTCATTCAACTTTTGGGTGCTATAATATAGTGCATAATGTCCTAATGCCCCACTCCATTCTGTAATATGTATATATTATAAATGGAAGGTAATAGTCATTGAGGAATTCTATTACTATATAAAACCATGAAGATGAGGTTTTTAATAGCATTAAAAACACATACAAGGCAATTTTAAAACAACAGAATACAATACAATTTTTTATTTTCTGAGAAGAGGTTAATATCCTTTCTCTTCCTGGACAATTTTCTAAGAGCTTCACCAAATGGTCAAAATTCTGAGATATTTTTCTGTTCTTAATGTGTTCCAAGGAAGACTCATATTCTATTATAATTATGTTGCCTTATAACTAGTTTATCAAATGTTTAATTCTCTGTAACGCAAATAGATTTATAAGAAACTCTGAAAACAGCTGGTGCCAAGATAGGTTAAAATGGCAGTTATATATGTAGAATATGCTATGATTTTACTAACTGCAGTGGTGGTTTAATGCAAGACAGTCCTAATTCTAAGGATCCATATTTATTTGTTATTAGAATAACACAGTGCTTTTAGTACATAAAAAACCCTTAATGCATTTTACATAATACAATACCCATGAACATTAGCCAATTATACTGATATTGTAAGTGTGGGCCAATGCAGTTTCATATGGCTTAACTCCAAGATGGCAGATTACTAAATTCAAGCCATAGTGGGATGGAACGTGCATGCTGTATGTGTCAGACAAGATTAACCTCACTAACATGTAGCGTGAATTCTGGTCCTCTGTGACCGATTGACTTGCAGCTAAAAGAAAGCTTAATCCTTACTCATAACATCTCATTATCCACTCTCTTAGCAGGATTTCTATGTTTATTGAAACCATTGTTTTCACATAAAAAATGTATGGATGTATGTGTTTTCCATTCTGTGGACTCAGCAACATTCTTTTAACCCATTGACCTAAGAGAGAGTCATGCTACATTGCATGGCTATGAAATTCATAGCTGTCTGTATATTGACTGTCCTCAGAATTGTCACTTTTTGCCCCAGCTTGTGTGACTCTTTTCCCTCTTAAAATTCTTTCTGGATTTTAAATTACAAGGCTCTGCAAAAAATAATCACATTCTGTGCTTATCTTAACAAATTGGACATATAGCTTCACCCATTGTGTTGTAAATGTGCCGTAACAGTATGCTCTGGTGGAATGCTTTAAATACTAATCATCAAGAGACATATTTAGATAGTCAGGACTACTTTTACTACAACTGATTTTTCCAAAAATGGGAATTTGAAAAGACATTAAAATTGGGTTTACTTTATGGCTAGCTGTATCATCAGTTTTTCCCATTGCTCAGTGGTCCACCCAATGGTCCATGAATTACAATGATCATAGCTTACCCCACCCAGTTATCATTTGCACTGCACAGAATTTTAAGAGATGCCCAATAATTGTATGGTATATTGCTTACTGTCTCCCTCTGTTGCCCATCAGACGCAATGCTTAGTAGACCAGCTAGTTGCTCATCAATTGCACTGCACATTGGTCACCAGACCACCCAGTGTCCATTATATACATTGCTCATAAGCCCACTTAGCTTCCCACAAGTTGCACTGCTTATTAGCCTAACCAGTTACCCAATGAGTTATAATGCATATTAACCCTTGTTTATAGCAATATCTATATATCACTGGATGAATTTTATTTCCTTACCCCTGGTACCTTTGCTGTGCACAAAACTGCTAAAGGTGCATAAAAAAAGAGAAAAGAAACTAATATGGAAAGTTGAGGACTGACTTCTTATACTTTTTATTGATTAAGGCCCCAAAAAAGCTTGGGCAATTGCATAATTGAATTTAGAAATTAGGGTCCCTCAAGGGATTGCCTTACAAACCAGTTCACTGTATGCTTAGGGCTTTGCAACTTATCCAACCTCAAGTTCCCCTCTTGTTTTAACTGCTATACATTGTTGGTAATTTGATTCTTTAATTGGACGTTAGACTTTTAACTGGGTTGTTGATGTTGATACTTTAACTGTGTTAGTCAACGCTGTATTAATAAATGATTCTAAACATAGTCTTGTCATTATCTTGTTCACTATACAAGCCATGACTCATATGACTCATTTAAAACTCAATGGCGTTAATAATTCAAGATACATTGCAGGGGTTCTTTGAACTCCATACTTTACTCTATGCAGGTATTAAATGCCACAATGCCACTATAGGGCATCAGGAAAAAAAAAACTTTAAACATGTCTGTGATTGCACTTTCCAGCACAAATGCAGCACTATATATGCATTTGGGGCCAGATTGTCCATCGTCTGAATGGGGCAAATATGCCTTTGCGAAGACGTTTCCCGAAGAGCATGAGGCGCGCCACTGAAATAGTTGCAGACACTCTTTATGCACTTCAAGAACAGGCGAACAGGGATCTGTATATTAATTTCCAGTGGGAAGTTCCTTTTGAAGTTAAATTCAAGGCTCTAAAACTAGACACTCGACTCTGGTTTCTTTAGTAGTGCCAGAAAGCTCAAGGAAACCAGACTTCTTACTTATTTTTCTTTAAAATGTAACTGCTTGGGCTGCTTCAAACTAATGGATTGCAACAAATCAGGAGAGGACCCAGTAGGATCACTGGACTCAATTACAGTAGCTCTTTATATGAACTATATCATGGATGAAAATAGGGTCAATGCCCAATCCCAGAATAATTCATGGGTGAAGAGAAAACAATGTTAACCTTTTTCTGCAATAACCTTGGGTGCAAGTGGAAGTGCATAATAACAAAAGCAAAGTCACCAAAAGAAAATAGTCAATTAAATACAGTAAGTCAATTTAAGTTAGACATTTTGAATGTAGTCATTGTATATGCAGTAACTGTGATTGCATTTGAGCCATTTTGGCATTATTGTCCTTTTTTTTAAAGATAAAATATTTACAGTTACTATATAGGAACCTCTGTGATGCTAATCCAAATAGCAATTTTCCTAGTGTTATTGGTCCCATAATAAATCTACTGG
>JAKJJM010011295.1:0-18929 GCA_021901965.1 Pipa carvalhoi
TGTATGTATGTATGTATGTATGTATGTATGTATGTATGTATGTGTATGTATGTATGTATGTATGTATGTATGTGTATGTATGTATGTATGTATGTATCTATGTATGTATGTATGTATGTATGTATGTATGTATCTATGTATGTATGTATGTATGTATGTATCTATGTATGTATGTATGTATGTATGTATGTATGTATGTATGCATGTATCTATGTATGTATCTATGTATGTATGTATGTATCTATGTATGTATGTATGTATCTATGTATGTATCTATGTATGTATGTATGTATGTGTATGTATGTATGTATGTATGTATGTGTATGTATGTATGTATGTATCTATGTATGTATGTATGTATGTATGTATGTATCTATGTATGTATGTATGTATGTATGTATCTATGTATGTATGTATGTATGTATGTATGTATGTATGTATCTATGTATGTATGTATGTATGTATGTATGTATGCATGTATCTATGTATGTATCTATGTATGTATGTATGTATCTATGTATGTATGTATGTATGTATGTATGCATGTATCTATGTATGTATGTATGTATGTATGTATGTATGTATCATTTTATTTACAAAGTGCCACAGATTTACACAGCACTGTACAATTCAGCAGTACAAACATAAGAGACATAGGAAAAGTGCATTACACATTACAAGCAAGTAACTTACAAGCATAAAAACACTTTAAGTGCCAGGTTGTGATTGACACAGGAGGTTGGAAGTCCCTGCCCCGCAGAGCTTACAATCTAAGGGGGTCATTCCGGTAGCTCCGAATTTTCCGTCCCGAATTCACTTATAGCGAACTCCCATTATAAAGTCGCGACCGCAACAATTTTTTTTTGTCGCAGTCGCGATTTTATAATGGGAGAATTGTCGCGGTCACGACTTTATAATGGGAGTTCGCTATAAGTGAATTCGGGACAAAAAATTCGGAGCTACCGGAATGACCCCCTAAATGGTAGGAGGACTACATACACAGACAAAAATTGAAAAGATGGTTTTCGACCTTCTTGATTTTTCTCGATGTAAAACGGCCCTTTGGTCGCGACTTTATAATGGGACTTCGCTATCAGTGAATTCAGCATGGGAAATTTGCCTTTTCCGGAATGACCCCCTTAAACTTTTGTGATACATCTATCACATCTATCATAAGGTGACTTATTTAGATCAACTTTTTTTTCATTTTGTGACTGAACCAGCTATGTGGCATTTGTAAACTTTCTCTTTGTAAAGAGAATTTAGGTAGTATATAAGTGATCATTTAGGCGTCCATTAGATCAAGATTGTCCACTTGAAAGCCCACGAGTCAGGTGTGGTCCACCAAGGTGTTTTTTATTGGCCCCTGATTGCACAAAATCCTCATACACTGGTTACAGCCATTTGAAGTCTTAACTTTTTCAATATATTTATAGCTTTTAGATAATTGATCTTCATTCCTAGTATGTTTAACATACCTGGCGAAATAAAGAGATTCCGATTCTGAGATTCTGATTTTAGCAATACTAATAGCTAAAGTGATGAAATCTTACAAATATCATGCATCATTTTTTTATTTTGTGGTACATTTCTTAATTTAAATAAATGCAAATTTCACATGTGGAAAAGTAAATACATCCCCTTTTATCATTACATCGAAGATTCAAAATTAAAATCAAGTACAGCAGATCAGGTGCATATAATTAGGGAGGAGGTTGAAGGAACCTGAAAACAACAGACATTTAGTTTGGCTTGATTTTGTTGTAGAAATGCATATATATATATATATATATATATATATATATATTACCATGCATAGATCAAAAGAGCTATCAGAGACCTTTAGAAAGAAGGGTATAAATACCTATAAGTCTGGGAATAGAGAAACAGAATGTAAAGGTATCTAAGAACACCAAAGCTACAACTCTCCTCACTACTCATGTTAAAGCATATGAGTCTACCATTAGAAAAAGGCTACGCAAATTAGATGTACACAACAGGTGTGCCAGGAGGAAAACCTTGCTGTCAAGGAAGAAAACATGGCTATTCAAAAATAATTTAAGGAAAAAAGTATTAAATACCTGGGCAAGCATCAGGGCTTCTGAAACAAAGTAATTCAAGAAGTACTTGGCCACAGTACCAAAAGATGTCTGATAAACCAAAGAAAGCATTTCACCAAAGAACCTGGAAACTGTAAAGCATCGTGGTGGAAATGATACGGTTTTGAGATAATGAGATAGGATCTGGAGATACAGTACAAACAATGTTTCAGGGGGCAGTTGCCTTCCTTCGAACCCAGCCCTTGGCATTTCAGTGAATATTTGGCTTAAAAAATTATTTCAAATTCATTTTGATTTTGTTTTGTTGATCAGGTGCGTGACTTTTATTTTTATTTACTGTTTGAATGAAGATGAAATATTGATCTGTCAATATATTTTACAAAAATGTTGCATAGGTTATACACTTTCACAGGTAACCTGTGTGGGAGAAATTTATAAAAGTCGAAAAGGCCGATTTCGACCTCTTCCAATTTTATCGATGGTAAAAAAAACGGGTAGCGATCGGAAAGTATTGATATTTTTCGATCGTTTTTTTCCGATCAAAACGTTTCTGTTACTGCTGGGAAAGTGTCATAAGCGCTTATGGCACTTTCCCAGCTGTAACAGATAGAAAAATATACATCGAAAGGTTTCGATTAAAAAAGAAAAAGATCGAAAAGTAGCGATTGATATTTTTCGATCGGAACCCCTTTTTTTACCATCGATAAAATTTAAAAAAATCAAAATCGGCCTTTTCGACTTTTGTAAATTTCGCCCTAAGTATGATATCAATGTAATAGATCCTTGTTTTTAATACTAGAACAGATTGCTCTTAATTACATAACTCAACACCATTCCATAGGAATATGGACTGTAGTGATGGGCAGTGATAACGTCTTCGATATCTTTTATAGATCCAAATGAGAAGGAACCGGCTGAAGAGGAGTCTCAGCCATCACTGGTCACCCCACCCACTTCTCCTGTGCGAAGTCCCACAAAGACAACAGTCCTTGTCGTTTCTCCTTCCAAATCCTCAGAAGGTAGGTGAACAATCTTAAACTTGTCAAGAAAAAGACTTATCATGAGAAAAGTGAGTGGCAGATAGAGGTGGCGAACAATGGCTATGTTAATGGTAAAGTAAACACCTATGTTTACCATCAGCCCCCTTTAGAGGGCGTTATACTGATTTTATTTTCATATATATAGTTGCAAACTTACTCAGGGTCAGGATTTTTGAAATGCATGATGACATTTGTAATGTCCATGGATACACATGGAATTAAAATTGTTTCACTTTATAAGTATTTCTGCAAGTATAATTCCTATGGAACTTTTTTGGCTGTTTTTCAATTAAAGGAGAATTTAGAGCATGTGGATTATTTACATTTTTTCTCTCTCCTTCTTCAAAAACTCTTACTGTTTTTCCTATTGGATGGAGACTATGAAGCACTTATGTAGAATAACAGACCTTTTTAGATTTTTTTACACTTACGTATAACTATAATGTTATAGATTCTTGGTATATCTACCCATAATTAATATGTAAGATATTTTTGATTGGTTACCATATTTAAATTTGTGTGTGAAGTTTAATTTTGTGTTTAGGGTAGATGATTGGGTTTTACCCCATTTCACCTGAACAATTGCTCTTTGACACACTGTTTAAGCCTTTTCCATGTTGTAATGAAATTAGCTACAAGTTGCTTTGATATCTCTCTGTAGCTAAGCCTGAATCATAGAAAGGGGCTGTCCTAATGTATGTCCCAGTGCTGGATTCAGCCTACAAATTTTGGCCTCCAGACACCAAGGAGATACAGTGACCTCTTCCTTAAGAATGGGGTTTTGAGATGTTGATATCTTTCACCTTAGGAACATGAGAGTACTGCCCCCTGTAGAAAAATGAACAGCCCTAGTACAAAATACAGGCATAAAGTTATTGCATTCTACTACCCTCATATCTCTCTAAAATCTAACTATTCATAATCTAAAAATGCTGATCACTCTGAATACCATTGTATCTTAAAGGTCTTTTACTACATAATTAGAGAAATTCATTAATGGGGCAATCATTTATAGAGGTCTAGTAACCCATGGCAACCAATCAGCAGTTGGCTTTCAGAATTCTAATTTCCCTGTACCAGTGAATGTTAATAGCTGATTGGTTGCTATGGGTTACTAGGTGTCATTTAAGATTGTCCCTTTTTCCCTGAGGGTCTCCCTCACTTAAAAGGTATAACACATTTTCAATTTAAATCCTGTTTATTGTTCATATGATGGAATTTCTACTTATATAAAAAAGTAAATATGTAAATATGTGGTTTGTATAAACTTAACAGGACATTAAATGCTGGTCTATCAATATTGAAATGAGACAAATTGTACATTGCTATGCTTCACTCTCTCACCTCCCACACACATACCCTGAGCCCTGGCTGCACAGTACTGAGCTATCCCCCAAGCCACTGACTATCCAGCCACTGTGTGGAGATGAAAACCTATTCAATGGAATATAAGATCCTGTTTAGCGTAGACTGAATGTGAATTCTTTTTCACAAAATTAACACAGGTAAAGGAAACCACACCATCCAAGTCTGTAAATTACAGACATGTAGGTTAATCACAGACGCTTGCAATGATTTCCAATAAAGTTAAATATTAAAACTGGTATCATAGCTATTATTGTTTTCTATCTACAAAGTATTTTACTCTGGTTTATTCCACAGCTAAATATCTTATGGCTATAATGATGTTTAGGGATACTCCAGAGACTGGATAACTCCTTTTAACGAATTAGTTTAAAACCATTATTTCAAATGTGGTCTCTTTTCACTAGTTACTCATGGTATGGTACTCACGTGAGATATGTTTCATTAAATGTTAATACAGTAAACCACATATTCTGTATATACGTCCCAATAAAGAGGCTTGCATTGAAAATGTGTTCTACCCTTTAACTTACAAAGTTCCATAGATGTGTTATGTTGTTGTTTTAAACAGTGTAAATGCAGCATGGCCTGAGATTCAACACCATCTATACTCACTGAATCAGCAGGCAGTGCACATAAAGAGAATAAGTTATGTATAATGGATACCTTCCGCTTGCTGTGGCCAGTGGTATCACTCATAATAAATAAGGAAGAGGTCCTGGTACAAAAGTATTAATCAACAAGTGGAATTCTGACAGAATACTAAATTGTCCAGGCAGTGTAAGTGTGAAGTAAAAACACTCTTTATTCCCACTGTTTAATACAACAAACAACAAAAAAAAATTATACTTTTTTTAAAAAAAATTAAAACTATTGGAATACCATGTTTTCATCATAAGATCTATTTACTGTGCTTGTATGTACACGTGGGAACTTTCCAATGGAACTGGCTCACGGGTCAGAAAATCTGAAGTGTCTTTGTTATATGGGTCCAGATATATGGAATCACTGGTCATTAATACTGCCCTTAAACCATTTATAGGGAAATAAAGCCTTTGACAGGACTTCCCAATATTAATGTTTACCTTTCTGCAAGACCATCACCTGCTTTTCCAACTCACATCACTCCAATTATTTGTTAATCTTGTGATGAGATCTAGAACTTGTTAACCCGAGTAACATCAAATATTAAAAATGCCTCAAATGCATTTATAGTTATTATATATTCAATCCGTGCTTCCAAAAATTCTAAATCGTGTATAGAAAGTAAGATATTTTGGGTGATACTGCTCCTTGAAGAAGCCTTCAAGACATATGGAGGAGTTTAATAATTATCTGCAATGAAGCAGGCACAAACAAAGTGAGCGATGTACTTCCTGAAAAGTACATGGTGAGAGGCTTTAGTTTCTCTTTAAGTGGCATAACAAAACATATTGGCATTAAGGATTTGCTTCTATCCCATTCCAGAATTCAGTTATCCACAAAGCCCTTGTGGCAGTAAATTAGCAGGGAGCATACTTGCTTTCTTCCATCCATAGCTGTTTTCTTCTCTCATTCTTCTTTACAAAACTGAGAATTTGACCAAGGGCTGCTTGACCTTGAGAATGTGATTACCCTGAGTCACAACCCTGAGAGTTTCCAGGTTTGCCTATGTTAAATATAGGTGTATTTTACATAGTAAGACAGTGACAAGCTTACAGGAAGGTAGTTTCACATGTAAAATGTTGTCCTAATAGACTGAATCTGACTCACTGGAAGGCAACAGTGTCACATTCAGTCCAAACCTTCTCCTTTCTCTATGACACATCCAGTTCTCCTGTGCTCATTGTGATCACACTTGCTCATCATTGTGTCTTTGTGTGTGTGCGTGTCCACAATGTCTCCCTTCTTTTTTCATGTGCGCTGTCATGGCAGGAGTCAACTCAGACTCTGAATACCTCTCTCTGTAGTAAGTATGCCCAAACCTGCTCGCTGCCCTTCACTCCTTTATGCTTCTCTTTCTTCAGGAGTTTCCTCACTTTCCCCTTTCAACACATTGCAATCATTTGGTTACCTTACATCTCAAACAACTGGCTTTTAACAAAACTTAGGTATATAGAAATATTTGTTTAAACATAGTGGCTCTCCAGCTGTGGTGACTGGCAATTCCCAGCATCCTGAAAACGGCAGAATTGGACTGCCATATTATCCCTTTAAAACTGTATAGTCAGGGGGTTATTCTCTAAACTCCAAATTGTCACGTAAAGGTGTGAATTTACCAGCTAAAGACAGTCACAATAGACTGCTACTGTCACAGTTCCAGCTTTAGAATGAGAATATTGTCGCAGTCGCAACTTTACAAAGGAAATGTTGTCGAAGTCGTAACTTTAAAAATTGTCATGGTCACGACTTTATAATGGGAGAATTGGTGCAGTCGCGGATTTGCTATGGGAATCCGCTGTTTGAGAATTCGACAGTCGAATTCTCACTTTAGAGAATAACCCCCTTAATGGGCAAAGTGTTCAGTTGCACAGCACTTGTCTAGAACCCATGCACTGTGCAGCATGTATCTGAGCTGTTTAACAAATTAGCTGTGCAGCAGTGCATGGTGTAAATTTCAGGCCCTGCCCTGAAAGCTGTTTTTCACATCAGCTGGAGGACTACAAACTTGACATACCCATGTCAAACAAACTTAGCCGCTAATGCTAGTATGGATTTTTATCTGTGCAAACTACCATGGCAGCATTTCAGCATCTGTAGAACTAATTTTACTCTGCAAAAAATTAGTGGAGGCTTCTAAGTGTTAAGGTAACCACATACTGCAATGATAAACTAAATTAAGAATGATATATTGATGTGCACTAGTCCTACTTTCAAAGCATTTAATAGTTAAGTGTAAGGAAGTGACACATGAAGAATTGGCATTCTTAGCTAAAAAAGTTTAGTAAAAAAATTCCATATGAAGATGTTTCTTTTTTCCAGGCTCATGATTAGGTCTGCATGTTGGTATGCTGGTATTAAAGTAAATTGTTTGCTCCAGACTAACACGTAATAATGAATGCACTCCTTGATCACTAACTGCTACAATGGCTTGGTTATTAATACTGGGTAATGTATATTTCACTTATCCCTCACCCCAAACGTAAGTTATATCTTTGCAGTGTCCTACAATTGCTGTATTACAATTTATTCTTACATTTCTGGGTGTTTTGATGAGAAAAAAAACTCCATGCTGAAATCAGAAAATAAAATAAATATATTAAAACTTTGAATGGGTCTTAACAGTAACATAACATAGTAAATCCATCCAGTTCAGCCTATGTTCCTGCAATGTTGATCTAGTGATCAACCTAGCAGAGATGCCCAACCTACGGCCTGCGGGCCATATCCGGCCCATGACGCAGTGCTATTGAAACCGGCACAAACCTCCGCCCCCATCATCACGCTCATTGTATGGCCTGTGAAGCAACCCGTGAGCTCATTGTGTGGCCCCTGAAGTGGCCCGAAAATTTATATGGCCCCCAGGCCGAAAAAGGTTGGGCATCACTGATCCAGAGGAAGGCAAAAAACCTAGGAGAAAAAGCCAATTATTCTCATCTTAGGGAAGTAATTCCTTCCTGACTCCAAATATGGCAATCAGAATAATTCAATGGATAAAGATCTCGCCTCTAGTTATTTAGTACCCATAACTTGTAATGTTCCTACACTTGAGGAATGCATCTATCATCAAAACTTCCTCGGGCAGAGTTCCATAGCCTCACTGTTCTTACAGTAAAGAGTCCTTCTATGCTGGTGTAGAAATTTTCTTTCCTTTAAATGCATAGGATGCTCCCTTGTTATACTTACAGTTCTTGGTATAAATAGGTCATGGGAGTGATCTCTATACTGATCCCTGATATATTTATAAATGGTTATTAGGTTTCCCATGTGGGTATTTGTGTGAACACTTGCATATCTCCCTAATGCTTCAGCAAAATTGAAGGAGAAAGGAATTGTTTAGACTCAGAGGTAGAAATGTTGTGTAGATTGGACCAAACTGTAATCATTGAGCCTCCCTGTGCTAGGTGTGATGGCCAGCTGAAATGCTCCCTCATGAATATCCCCGTGAATTTCTAACCCAACAATCACTAGGAAGATGTAAGCATCTCAGTTTGTCTTGTCAGCAAGGAAATTATGTGATTAGCTGCTCATGATCTGAATATAAAAAACCAGCACTAGAGTTATAACATGCTCAAGTGCCAAAATGAGAAGCCTAGCAATAATCATTACCCTTTGATGGATTCCTCCATTCCAACCTTATGCTATCTTAACAGGTTATTATGCAAGGATGAGTGAATTGTACTTATTATCTATGGTAATTTTCCTCTTCCCTTTTTTACTGTAGGAAAAATAGTGTAAAAATGTACATTAAATTTTTTTTTTTCTTTTATTCAAACAGTAAGAACTCTTTTTTTTTTTTGCATTTCGACTTATATTTAGCAAGATATATTGATAAATATTACACAATGTTTATGCCTCATTTAAAATTTATATTGTGTCTTTGTGAAGGAACAGCAATAAAGGAGGAAATCTCAGTGCCCACAGATTTGAATACCACAGAAGAAAAAGGTCCGCCAACTGTGGTGCTAAATGGAAAAGACGAGGATCAGTCACCTCCTGAAGAAACACCACCAAAAGTCACTGATCCAGAAATTCCTAAAGGAAAAAGTGAGACAGTGCCGAACGCATCCCCAGAGGGATCGCCCACAAAGTCGCCCTCTAAAAAGAAAAAGAAATTTCGCACACCTTCTTTCCTAAAGAAAGGGAAGAAGAAAGAAAAAGAGAAAGAAAAAGCAGAGTCCTGATTTTTTGATGGCTGAGGTCCTGATCCTATTAAACTATATACTAACCCCTTTGCTTCCATTACTGTGGCAGCCAAGGGGAACAAACAGACCCCTGATAAGTGAGGTTAGATGGGCTGCTCATTTCTGCAGAATGGAAAATGTGGTTATTTTAGGGGATTTGATGATTTTGCCGGTGCAGAGGACAAAGAACATGGCCTCCTGGGACTATCTTGCATACATCACTCAACATGGCTCCATTACAAGATCACTAAGTATGTCTAAAGGAAACAGTTTGAATTTGTGGTTTCTTTAAAGTTATTTTATCCCTCTTATTATACATTCTAATTTGTGATAAGTTTGGTGTCTCTTATGGAAGAGAAGCAACAGAATCCATAGCATTATATGGGTCAGTCTCACATACATAAAATCATAAAGTGAAGGGCACATGTTACTTAACAAGATATGTACAGATCAGGCCACTTGCTATGAGAGTGTTGGTGACACTTTAGACTACTGTAGCTAATTTATTTAAAAGCGAACTAAAGCTAAAATACCAAGTGCTCCATATGAAAATGCGGAGCAAGAAGCTGATCTTCTATTCTAAGGAGGCTATTGTAGAACTTCTAAAGGCATGCAAACATAAATGAATGGTACAGAATGCTCTTCCATAGTAGCATGTTCCTTTGGGTGTAGTTCTTACCTTTCTTCACTCATTACTAGTAAGAAATTGAAGGGGTTTATTTCAGTTAGCTTGATGTTACATTCAGTTGCTAGACCACAGGTAAGCAAAGGCTGTTGGAGGATGATGAGAGTGGTACATTTGAATCAGCATGAGAAAAACATGTAAATGAAAAGTACATAATTAAATTCTAAAATATATTTTACATATGTAATTGCAAGCATCACTTCCCCATTGCTTTGAAAAAGTACTGTTTTTGCAGTGTTGGACTGGAGTGCTGTGGCCCACCAGGAAGCATGAGGTCAAGGGGCCACTAATCAAAAGGGCCCCTCCACTAATAAATCAGACATGTTTCTTTTCTCTTTACTAGCCTCTTTATTCCCTATGATTTTCTTGTTCCCTGCCATTTTGTCTTAAAACTCCCATCTGCCTTTCACTATCTTTACAAACATACCATACTGGTGCCATTTATAATTCCAGGAAGGCCCACAGAGATATGGGCCCACCATGAGTTTTCCCTGTTCCCTGGTGGGCCAATCTGACGCTATGTTTATGAATAATAAATTCTTCTTTTCCTCCTCAATATAAGTTGCCATGATAGAGTTCCTAGTCTGGCCCACTAACTGAATATGATTATTACCTGCCATACCCCGTTAAGTGTTATTTTAACTCACCTTGATGACTAATATGCCTGGGTACAGATATACCCACATTGTGTTTGATAGTTTCCAATCCTTTTAGGGCAAGCACCCACTATGGCCCAAACTGGTAGATCATTGTGGCAGTTAACATGGAGAGGGGCAGAGAAAGTATTTTGTTATTAATTATTAAAGTCATGTAAATAGTGATAAAAAATTTTCCCAAAACAATCTTCTGTATCAAACATGATTAAAAATGCAATTTAAGGTTTAGCTCACCTTTAAGATTTATGACACTTTTTGGAAGCTGTTTGCAGAAAAATATAGAAATATAATTTGGATTTAATTTAAAAAGAAAAAACAACATTTAAAGGAAAAGGCAGGATTTACATTCTTACACTATACTTCTACAAGAAAAGTAAAACACGTAAAGTAGGTAGGGCGCTCATTGACTGCAAATGGAGAGGATCAATCCACACTGAACACATTTATTATAATTCAAACTCAACTAACCTTTGCTACACTGACAAGCACCAAGAATAAAAATGACTTTCTCTACATTGCTTTAAATCCAGAGTGTATACTAGGGGCCTCTGTAACAGTGTGAAGCAAATCCTAATAATTTACTAGGAGGAGCATTTAAATAAATTCCGATAATAGGAAAAGTGTGTAAAAGAATTCTAAAAAGGCAGTTTTTATCTAATGATTTTACATGATTAGAAAATAGCTTTACACCTAATTGCAGCAGCTACTGCACACATACAGGCTTTGTAAAAGCTAGAGAAGACATGTAAAGTTTAGCTTTCCTTGACTTGACAGAAGAGGACATGAACAAATAACCTAGGCCTTACGTAGATCCCAAATGATTGTCCTGATTCCAATGCTTACCTGGATTTAAATGGATCAATCTTATTATTAAGACCAGATACATTCATATAATTACTTTAATGTTATAGTACAGCAGTTATAATAAGTTTATGATATGTAAGTAATGTGGTAATGAATAACTGGGGCCAATTATTACACTTCGCTACCACTGAAGAGAAGGTTTCTCCATTCATATAATCTATTTTTACCATGTATAGTTCATCTTACATTGAAATGTTCTGTTCTTGATGCAATAATTAACTTTATTATTCAAGGGAAAATAAAATAAGGATGACACAGAAGTAGGTGGATATTTGGTGAAACAGCCAATAGGTAATTTCTTGGATAAAAAATGTACTTACAGCAAGAGAACAAAGGGTTCATGATATGGTGCTCCTTTTTTTTATATATATATATATATAAAGTATCCATCTAACACCACTTTTTATTATGCTTATATGAAATAGATTGATATTATTTGTAACAATACTATCTAGCCCCAAAATATGACTTATTTAAAAGCAAAATCATTAAATACGCTGTTAAGATAATCATACACAAATATACTTATTTAAAAATAGTTTGCTGTGGACCTGTCACCAGAAAAATAAAAGGGAAAGGAGGGAGTCAGTGAAGCTAATCACTTGATCGCAAGTAGGCCTCTACATGGTATACAGCCAGTAAAGTGCCCTGCAGTTGCACTTCTCCAAGCTTGTAGAGGATTAGATGATCCAAATAGTAGAGCCTCAGTGACCACTTCCTTAACAACTTGAGACTCATAAGTCATAATATAGGCAGGGAGTGCTCAGAAAAAGCAATGAATCTTCTGGCTAAATTGTAAGTTATGAGCTGTGAAGATTAATAAACTCAACTTGTGCACTGATTCCCCCAGTGAAATTTGATTTCTGGTAATGTGCAGTTCAACATATATACAGGGTAAATGAAGAATATAGTAATATTTTGCATTGATGTTTATCTGAGCGTTTGAAATAATACTGTACATGGTGCTCTGTTTACAAACCTTGTGGCTCTTTGGTGTAGCTTAAGGGACCAAATAAGCTTTACTGCAAACATTTTTCTAGCAAAACTAACCTACTAATTATCTCATATTATCTGCAAATTGATGCACCATGTAAGCATACTCAAGCATGGTACCAATTTACCGCATGCTTTAACAAATTATGGGATTTGCTAAGCGCAAAAGAGTCAGTAAGAAACTCTGCAAGCTTTCTTTTAATAAATCTGCACTAATTCTTCAGCCTAGTGTCACCTTACAAAGCAGCAGCAGCTAAAACATTTATATTTTAAGGTAATCAATTTTCTTTTATTTGTTGAAGAGGGTGTTTAATTTAGGTGCCCTAGTAGCAGCTTCTGAGCGTGACAATGAACCTTTCTTTCTAAATGCTCAATGCCTGAGTGAATGCGCTGCCATCTTGTCTTGTTTTCCACTTTGGGAAGTGTGAAGTGCGACAATCTTAAAGTAAATCTTTTGTGTCTCCCGATGTTTATATATTCCTGCAAATGATATGTTCTGGTATTGTGATGTCTGAGAAAAACTGTAAATACCAATTTCCTTTAATGCACTGGCTTTTCTCTCTGTGCTGATCTACTTAAGTCTCTCTTTACTTCTGTACCTGCAAAATAAACTAATTCCACAGTGGGGCGTACATGTTGGCATGTTTATCATGTTTTCACCTTGTTTTAATTAGATAAAAAACTACATTTCTCTGTAATTGAAATGGTCCAGAAGAATAACAAAAATTTGGAAAGGGCAATAAATGCAAAATGGAAAAAAGGTTAATCTATTTGCTGATAGAAGACATTTTTCAGGGTAATGTAACACATGGCTCATGTATTTTTTATGAAGCAGGCACTGAGCTAAAAAAGAATTAAAGTGCTCATTTGTCTAGGGGTGATTCAGCTTGGATGGGCTCAACATACTTACCGATGCCAGTCTTTTGTCCTGCTCTGCCTCCTGCTTCTTGTTTCAGCTATCTTCTTTTTTCAGGTTTCAGGGTCACAATCCCCTTCAATTCCACCTCCTCTTCTTCACTGGTGATGTAACAAGCATAGAATCTTAACTTAATACCACTTCCTTGGTGATGTAGAAGAAGAGGCTTTACCTGAAAGAGGATTGTGACACTGGAACCTGAAAAAAAGAAAATAGCTGTAACAAAAAGCAGGAGGCAGCACAGAACAAAAGACAAGCATCAGTAAGTATGATGAGCCCACATAAGCTGAGTCATCTCTAGATGAATGAGCACTTTAGTTCTCGTTTAAGTACAGATTGGAGAAATGATAGTGAAATTGACCCCCAGAAACCAAAAAAGTAGAATAAAAAAAATAATTAAAATGAAATTAAAGGCTACCTGCAATATTGTAAAACATAATTTTAAAGAAGTATAGGCTTATTTCCTCAAGGGGTGATTTGCAGGGTGGTGGGGGGAAATACTTACTGATGGGTGACACGCTCCAGTGCTTCACTTGAATACAGCAAAAGCAGTAGCAGTTTTCTGTTTCCACCGAGGAAACAAATTCTGGAGAGAAAGAAAATTATATCATGTACATATGGAGTCACTCATTTGGTGATCAGCTAGGAAAATATAGAGCTTACATGTTTTTGCACAAAACCTTTCTGCAACCAGAAACGTATAAATGCTATGCAAAATCAAAGATTAAGGGGGTCATTCCGGTAGCTCCGAATTTTCCATCCCGAATTCACTTATAGCGAACTCCCATTATAAAAAGTTGCGACTGCGACTAAAAAATTGTCGCGGTCGTGATTTTATAATGGGAGAATTGTCGCAGCCGCAACTTTATAATGGGAGTTCGCTATCAGTGAATTCGGGACAGAAAATTCGGAGCTACCGGAATGATCCCCATAGTGTTTGGCAAATCAGAGACCCAGACACAAAAGTCTACACTTCCTGGGGCTAGTGGCTTGGCATGCATTGCAGACAGCAGAATTTCATAGTTGTATAATTAGTAAAGTTGAAAAAAAGACCTAGATCTTCTTAGCTCATGGAAATTCTAAAAACACAAAGGTTAATAAAAGGATTCTCCTAATACAGAATATTTTCTACTACTACAGCGGCTAAATACTTTTTGCATGAAGTAATAAACTGATCTCTAATATCCTTTACCTTCTGCATCTCAGAACTCCAATTAAGATCTCTGAAGACTCTATAACACAAAAAACAAACATCACAAAACTGCTCTAAGGGGGTTATTCTCTAAAATTAGAATTCGACTGTTGAATTTGCAACTAGCGGATTCCCACTGTAAAGTCGTGACCATGAGAATTCTCCCATTATAAAGTCGCGACCACAACAATTTTTTAAATTCCAGCTTTGACAACATTTCCTTTGTAGAGTCACGACTGCGACAATATTCTCATTATAAAGTTGCAACTGCGACAGTAGCGGTCTATTAAGACTGTCTTTAACTGGCAAATTCAGACCTTTAAACTACAATTCGGACTTTAGAGAATAACCCCCTAAATAAGTTGTTCAACTGAGGCCCCACCTTATACCACCAAGACTTTATGATTATCAAAACATTTCACTTATGGTGGACCTGTTTGCTGTACCTACTGGGTCATCATGGCATGGGGATCTAGCTGTGTCAGTTTCAAAGACTTCGCTGTATTGTCTTATACTGACACAGTTGAAAATATTTACCTTAAATTCGGTTATCCAAATTATAGTTTAAGTCTGACTCCGGATATAACCCTTTACAAAGCAGTGGTCCCCACCACTGGGCTAAGGACCACTGCCAGTCCATGGGCCCCTTGGTACCAGGCCACATGATGGTGATGTGCGCATATGAAGCGCGTCACCATCATGAGGCTGGTAACATGTTTGCGTTGTGATTCTCTGGAGCAATAGGGAGGCTGCAGATCTCAATAGGGATTTAAAAAATAAGCTACCCAATTATTTCACAATGAAATGAAGGACTACAGAGTTGTCATCACACAGGCTCAGAACTGGGCAAGGAAATGGTGCCCTGTCACAATCAGTCAATGAATTTGTCACGGATGGGGTGTGGATCATCTGTATCACCGTGGGGTTTAGCTTAGGCTCAGGCTGAGGTGTGGAGTTTAAGGAGCCCCGGTCTTCACCCTTAACTCCTGCAAGAGAATATGGCCTTTGCGGCAAGGGACCTCCCAGGTCGCGGTCCTCTGGTTCACCCCTTCTAAGGTGATAGCTGGATACTGCCAGGTGTGAGGTGCAGAAGGCTGAGACAGTATACAAACAAACACACCTTTACTCGAAGAGACATTAAAACAAAAGGTTTAATAAAGACTGAGACTTTATCAAAAGACAAATGTAAGGCTGGAACAGACTGAGTCCCAAATACCTCAATTAGAGGTAAATTACCAAAGTATAACATAAGGCAAAAACAGTGGAAAAAGGGTAACAAATAATACAGATTCCTGACTACCACCGTGCGGCTGACAACTTGTAACGCCGAGGTGTGAAGTCTAAGGAGGCGCCTGGTCTTCACCTTTAAACCCCCGGGGGTACTGGCTTTAGTGGCGGCACCTCCCAGGTCGCGGCCCTCGGGTCACTTACCCCACCGGTGGCGGCTGGCTGCAAGCTGTAGGAAACTCCCAATAAACGATATGACCGAGGAGAACTGAGGATTACCATGCCTTTAAGAGATTATGCTGAGACAAACTCTGGAGCAGGACTGAAGTGCCAGCAGCTGTCTAGAGAAGATAACAGGCTCCGAAGAGGCAGGATTACCCTCCAGGGTCCGCAGGACAAGGAAAGGTCCAAACTGGAATAGACTCAAAAAGCATGGTCAGGAACAAGGTTAACAGCAGCTTAAATTCACACAGAGAAACAGGACATGAAACAAACAGCAGGGAATTGACATTGACACCAGAGCACAGGTTAGCAGTGCTCAAGCCCTTTTAAACTAGGTGCTGCTGATGTCATTCGTGACATCAGTGATTTGGGATTGGACAGAAACCAGGAAGTGCTGTGTGTAAAGTACACAGTGCTGGCAAACAGAGAAACCAGCAAAACGTGAAAGAAAGCGCACTAAAGTAATGCACTTTCCTTACAGATAGCAAGAAGATAACAGACTGGAAACACAGGAGACTATCCCTTTAAGAGTCTGTGAGAGCACACTGAAGTAGGCAATAGGACACAGGAATGTAGTAGCAAAATCCAAAAGATAATAGCACTTATACTAAACAAGTTAGCACAACACATAGCCTGATCAAAATAGCTAGAAGCTCAGGCACTAACTGCCCCAGCAACCTGAAATTTAAATCTCCCTGACACACTGCCGGCTTCTAAACACGAGTGGCTCTGATGCGGCTTGTGCACATAGGCAGCTGCTGGGCACGAGCTGCTTGTGACAGGTTTTGAGTTTTAAATCATCATATTTTTGGAATCTCAGGGTGAGCTCACAATGAGGGTTAATCATCAAAGTACAAATAGTCAAGTAGATGTGTAAATTTGTGTCCATTCACCACTTCCCTAATTTGTGACAATTCACATCCAACTTGACACCTTATGACAGTCACCTATACACACATCTCTTCTCAAATTATTTTGCATGCGCATGCACACAACTTTCTCCAATTTACTAAACGTCATACTGTGTTGAATTCAGCAAGGCATACTACTCTGAATGCTCCAGCTTGACATTGCCAGATCAAGGTGCTAAAATAGGGGGTTGATGGTAGGGCTTTGGTTTGGTGTAAGGTGACTGTACACTCAAGTTACAAAGAAAATATTGTGATCAAGTGACAACATGAACTAGGAATACTGTTAAATAGAAGGGGATGTAAATAACACTAGTTGTAATGTTGGCTACTTTAATACGGTGACAATTGTGAAGACAAAAATGTGACAAAGTGGTGACAATGTCCTTCCTTACAATCAAGCCTACCTATTAATTGTATTTTGACATTAATTTAAGAATGATAAAGTTAGATTGATATTTTTTATTTTAAATTGATCCAAGGGATTCATAGGAAGATGGCATCACTTTGCATGGCTAATTCAAATCATTACTCATCCTGCTACTGTTCGATTACATACGAACACCTGATAACGTCATATAGTGACCATCACCATTCGCTTCTTTGTCAAGGAAATACATTATTTAGTTAATGAGTAGGTAATTTCCATCTTTCAGAGTAGTAAATCCAAGGTACACAAATTTGCTATGCCTGGCAAATTCACACTTTGATGAGTAAGCCTTTTAGTTCTCAAGTATCCTTGCATCTACATGGAAATATTGTGATATAGAGTACTGACCATGCTATCACTCTAAAGGGGAAATTTATCAAAGTCAAAAAGGTTTTTTGATGACCTAATGCTGGAAAGACAGTGTTTATTTTATTTTGCCGGTATCACCTATTTAAAAATGCTGTTTTCGCAATTTAGAAAATCACTTTTTATGCATTTTTTTTTATTTCTAAAAGTTATTTTCGATCCTGTAAAAAGCAGCAAAAAACTTGATAAATACTTCCCTAAGAGATTTCCGAGTTATTTTCCTTAAAAATACATTTATTCTATTCTCACTTTCAATAGCGCATATACATTAAAACTGCACGCTTGATTGCTCATAGTATGTCCTCCAGGCAAAAATATATCTCCTAGGTCAGCAAAGTGAGCCAAAATTGTGCAGTAAAAACAAACTATTGGTAGAGCAGTCTCTATTACACTAAGGGGGTTATTGAGTAAAGTCTGAATTATTTCGTAAAGGTGTAAATTCGCCACATTCCCATATTCGAGTATTCAGCAAACTCTGTGATGTGGCGAATTCGCCAGCTCACGATGGTCGTACACTACACAATGGAGTACTATTGCAACTGACACGGTCACTACTTTACTATGGAAATTCTGACGCAGTAGTGGATTTGCTATGGGAATTCACTGTTTAGTCAATAAGGAGTAGAGAATCAGAGCGTAGCCTCCCGAAGTGATGAGAATTCACCAGGGCCGTTCCCAAGCCCGGGCAGGGCAGGCAGCCACCCGGGGCGCTGCCCGGACGGAGAGCCAGGGTAGGCGCCACCTGGGGGGTGAAAAATTTCTACCCTGCCCTGAGCGCCCCCCGACCCAGGCACAGTCCTGTAATTCACTTCAACAATCATATAAAAAAAAAATATACAGTACATATATATATATATACAGTGCTTTTTTTGTGGGGGTACGTGCGTACCGGAAAACATGCCGGGCGTACCCCCCCGCTCGGGCACCAAAAGTTCTACTAGCAACAGTACCGGAAAATATTTTATTACAAAAAAAGCACTGGTCACCACCATGACTTCCATGATCTCTGTCAGTATGCCACTGGTCAGCTGCTTAAATACTTTGTCTAATAAACACCAAGTGGTCAACTCTGTTCTTCACAAGGCAATCTTCTTCATGAACCACTCACTAAGACTGCCCATTCTCATCTTAAACCCTTCTCTTTTGTTGCCCCTTATTTTTGGAATTCTATACCCCTCTACA
>JAKJJM010011306.1:0-13880 GCA_021901965.1 Pipa carvalhoi
CGCAATACTCGTTTTTTTTTTTGCATCTGTGGACTAACACAACTACTCTATCCTAACTATATATATATATATATATATATATATATATATATATATATATAAGTTAGGATATGTATGTGTATTGCTTATGACTTGACAAAGGGAGGACAGAACTCTCAAAAGCTCGTCTGTGTATGAACATATGGACAAACATTTGAAATTAGGTTTATTTTTGCCTTTGGCAATTGTAACTTCTTAAGCATTCACTTGAACAGTAAATCCTAATTTCCAACATTTTTTTTTCATTTTATTTAAGACCAGTAGGAGTTATCTTCTGCTACAAGCAACTTGGGGTGGTACAAAGATCTAAGTCTTAGTAAAATATTTGAATGTGACTTTTCAGACATGAAAACTCTTTTACAGGGATTGCATGATCAATAAAGCTAAATCATTCATGATTTTCTGCTCGAGGCTGTGCCTCTAGATGAAACTGAATAAATCTTATTCTTTCGTTAAAAAATGTGATTTTAATTTGTGTGTTCTTATGCTTTGCTTTAATCATATGAACTGATATATTTTACAGTTTCTAGTTGATAATCTATAGGAGTGCCAGACCCAAACTCATCAGTTTAGCAGTTTTGTAACATTTTGGCATTTTCTTTAGACCAGCGGTTCTCAACCTTTTCAGAGCTGCGACCCCCGCGATGATGTAATCACGGGGACGTGCCTGGCCACATGATGACACTGCGGCCAAACGTCATCACGTGACGCACGTACGTGATGATGTTTGGCCGCAACGTCATCACGCAACAACCCCTATAAATAGGGACTTGCAGAGCGGGTGGCTGAGCAGCAGTTCTGCGACCCCTGTGTAATGGTCGTGCGACCCACAGGTTGAGAACGCTGCTTTAGACCTATGTAAGTAGACGCAAACATTTAGAATCTAAATCTGATGTGTGATGTTATAGGTACGTTATTCAGATTACCAGGCATGCATACAATGGGTATTTAGGATCTCAAATAAAGCATGTTGATTTTTTTTTTTTTATATTTATGTATTCTGAATTGAAAGTGTGCTGTTATCATTTCACATTATCTTAAGGAGCCCTTTTAAGAAAAGCACAAAATATAATATCTTCATAAATACTAACAATGAAATATCATGTGAAAGGATTATGTTCCCTCACTGTATATTTTTTATTGCTGTCCCAGAGTAGCACAGGCCCGAAATGTTCTTTAGTTATCTGTCACCACTCACCTTCAACTTTTTCTTTAACTTAGTATGTCTAACCCTAAAACCAGTCTTAAAGTGCACCTGTCAGCTCAAAAACGCTAATCCTAATTTAGATTGTACTACAGAAATAAACGTTTTTGTAATATATAAGTATTTTTAAAAATGTACCTTTGAGCAGCTTTTCTCTCTTGTATCTCCCTGTTAGCCCAACACGAATTGGGGAAGGGGCGGGGCTTAATGATTGACATTACAGCTCCTCCAATCTCTCCCTGTCAGCCCGACACGAGTTGGGGAAGGGGCAGGGCTTAATGATTGACATTACAGCTCCTCCAATCAGATCCCTTAAATCATGATCTATCAGGGATTTGATTGGAGGAGCTAGCAGGGATCAGTCAATCATGTAAGCCGCTCCTCCTCAAACAGCTCCTACAACCTTTCTATCCAACACAAGCCTGCAGTGTCGATCAAGCTGACAGGCAGAGACAGGAGGGAAACGATAGAGGTACATTTTTTAATAGAAGTGTATTACAAAAACATTCCTATAGACTGTCTCTATTTTATGTACTAATGTTGTTTCAGGCTGACAGGTGCACTTTAAAGAAGCCTTCAGAAAAGAAATACCCTTACCCTAAAACTCCCCAAGTGAGCAACAGTAGATGACATACGTTTAATGACATATGTTTAAATGGGATTTCACTAGGCAAATTAGCAAGGATGACCTTTTCACCATTATGTTATTGAAGAATTTGCTGTTGGATCAACTACTCATATGAAAGATCATATTTGAATGCCTTACCAGCACAGTGATGCTCTTATACTTTGACTTATTTTGAAGCCTGATGCATGGCTTTGTGCTTCAATCCATCTTGCATGTTTGAACCAAAGTAACAGCAAAAAGCAACTTTTGTGTGACTGATATTATCAAATTTCTCTAACTTGTGGCATTCAGTGCAGTGCCAGTATGTTGAATGCACATTGTGAGGTGCATGCATGTGGTTTTGGTACCAACCTTTAACAGATTAGAGGCATTTATCCTCAATTTATTTATTTCTGGTGCAACAAGCATGGCAAAAGGCCTCATGGTTAAATTCTCGCAATACAAAGATCATCTTTATTTCCCCCACTTGGTTAACAAAGTGATTGCTATTTACATCTAAATCTACTTTAGAAACTGCATGCTGATTGCTCTGTATTATTATAAATATCATCCTTTATTAAGGGAAAACAAAAGCTTTTAAGGACCAAGGGTGATTCTTAATGGGGTACTTCCTGTTGGATTCTTGGTGAGTTGCGCAAGAGCAGAAACATATTTCAGATGTAAAACTGCTTCTATGCTTAACTCGCTAAAATTCCGCAGGAAGTGAAGAGGATCATGGAATCAAAGTGAATCAGCTTGGTAATCAGAGAGCAGGAGCCTAAAACCCCAATCGGTAAGTATTTCTCTCTTCCCCCCATAAGAATTACCCCATTCATCATGAGCTTCAGTTTATTTAATCTTCTGAATAGGTGGGTAGTACTTAACATTGGCCCCTTAAACCACAGTCCTTTCTGCTGCTTAGATCAGTTAGTTGCATTGAGTAATATTGTCTGATAATATTATGACAAATTTGCGAAAAGCAATGAACAAATGTAAATTTCCTAAACAACTGGAAGATCTGTGTAGCTTATGTTATTTCTTCCATTTTAGGGCTATTCTTAATATCTGTCATGCTATACTCATCTTTGATGGCTGTTCGAATAGTACCCGGGATGGGAATGACATCCATTCGCAGAATGGGGTCCCTGACTGCTAAAATGTCAGAATACAAGAAAATGTGGAAGCCAATTGAGCCAAAGGACTGGATAATGCAATATCAAGAAAAATCTATTCCTTTCTCCAAGTGTCAGCTAATGGAGTATCTAAATGAGGTGAGACTATCAAGGACATGATTTCAAACCTGGACTGTTTCATATTCATTTATTGTGCATATTTGTACTATATGTAATATATATTATAGCAGCAACATCTTTTACAGATATTTAGAGAGATGAACTATTCACCTAAACCCTTGCCCCTTTGGAGCTTACAATCTAGTTTCACTCCATTATCACACACACACTGTCTATGGTGAGTTTAGTAGGCATTACTCCAATAAAAAAGTATTTTTTGTTTTTTTTTAAATGGGCTTTTCTCCAAGCAATTACATTTTAAAATGAATGAATGAACATCTCTCCTTGGACCAATAGAAGGCATTTAATTGAATAATTTAACATAGAAATGCATATATGAAAATATTATGTTACTTCTAATATCATATACAAATTATGATAAAAAAATAAAAATATGCTGACAAGCCTTTCCCAGCAGTGTCCATATCTAGGTCTGGATGGTAAAAAGATCATATCTGATTCTTTCTTTGTTTGGTATGTTAAGCTTCAGATTCACCATCCTGATTTTACTGGCACCTGTGGCTTTACCTGATGAGATATACAGTATATATATATATATATATGTGTGTGTGTGTGTGTGTGTCATCAGTGCATTCACTAAGGCTTTTCCATCAATCTTTAATGTCATCAGTAGTTTTTGTGGGTGTAACTTGCTTGCTTTTGTAGGAGTTCCACTCTGGTGAATCCGAGAGATCCTCTTTCTTGTCCTTTGTAGATCAGCTGGAGAACAGCTTCCTTCAACCCTACCATGCAAAACTTCAGGCACTTCAGGTAATGGTCACAATATGTAGTTTTGTCCATCTGTAAATAAACATTATCGTTTTTTTTTAACATCAGTTTATTGTTGAAGCATTTGGATGGATATTTGTGAAGGTTCTCTTTCATTCAAGTCATGATATATATATAGTAATAGTCAAGACTTGGCTTGCTTTATTTTTCTGTCCCGGATCAGACTTATGCCTGATCCTATTTCATGGCTGTGCCTTGGGTTCACTAGTTTTGCCAGTTGTGACCTTTAAAACTTGCCTGGTCCCAGGCTGGACCTTTGTTAAAACATAGAGAAGAGAGACAAACCACCAAAAATGAAATTGCCGGTAAAAAGCATAGTGGGCAAAGGAACACGGTCATCCCCTATGTAGCTGTTGTGTCAAAATATTTAAGAAACGTTGCATTTGTGTGTGTACCTACTTCAAGGATAGAGGGTAATCATTTGGTGACAGCCACATTCCCATCTTGGACACTGGCTCAACAGAGATGTAAAAGAAGCCATTTGTTGGAAAATGGAGAAAGAAAGCTTTATTAGAGGCAGAGGGATACAACTTTATAGTCTGCCGCATACAATGCTGTTCTGACACCTCTCCCGCTGCAGTCTAATAATGCATAATAACTACAATCATGCATTTGCAATCCACACCTCATGCTGACTATGATGAGCAGATTATGCTAATTGAAGATGAATCACTAGTATTTAATGCCACAAATTGTTGCACAAGTCATTATTAATTGAAAAAGTCAGTCGGTGAAGCGTCTTCAAGAAAAATGCAGCAAGTCCAGTTGCCTTGACATATTACTGTCAAATACTGGAGCTCATCTCTTCCTGCACTGACCAGATTCCAATGCCTAACCATACAGTGCTTTGCTGTAAAATTATTTTCGGGAGACGATTCCAGTGTTTTTTGTTGACTAGAGCTACCACTGGGTTCAGTCAGAAGTAGCTGTAATGTATATTCAGTCACTTTTAGCTTCATATATGGAAAATTGTCCCAGTTTATTTTCTACCATGAAACGAAAAGCGTTTGCAAATCAGACTGGTAAAGAACAAAGATGTCTGACTACAAAGGGAACTCTGTCACTTACTTGAATCCTTCTTTCAAAGACTCTCACCCAAAGCCAATTGATTCCTGCAGTTTACAGAATATTTAAAGGGATACAAAGCCTCCTGACAGTTGTTACTTATTCTAAAGCATCTCTTCCTTGTGTCCATACTCTTGTCTGGCAAACAAGAATAACAAGTGATTGTGTATGTTCTTTTAGCACCCGCCTATGTCTCCTTGCACAGTCTTTATTGTCTGTGCAGAATGGTCCTTCTTTATGTTGCAGTTTACACCTAGCAAAGAGGCTATAACTGAGGGCACTTGTGTGTAGGGGCTAATCATTAAGTATAGGGGGGGTCTAATCTGAAACACATTTATATATAAAAGGGAATTTTTTTAGTATGTTGTAGATACTGGCCGTTGTAAGACAATTTGCAACTGGTCTTTTTTTGTGTTATTTGGTTTAGTTTTGCTTTTAAATTATTTTGCTGCATCCATTTTGTTGCAGAGGGTCATTAACCCTCAGGAAATACCGGTAGTTTATTAATTAACGTGGGACTTGAAATTTTTTTTTTCTCTTATTTTTTTATTTCCCTTTATGATCAGGCCCCGTGCTGTCTTCCCTCTAGTCCAGAGGTTCTCAACCTCTTCTGGTCCGCGACCCTCGCGATGACGTCATCGCGGGGGGTGCCCGGTCACGTGATGACATTTGGCCGCAATGTTATCATGCAACCACCCCTATAAAAAGGGACTTGCGGAGCGGGATGGCAGAGCAGCGGTTCTGCGACCCCTGTGAAACGGTCGTGCGACCCCCAAAGGGGTCGCAACCCACCGGTTGAGAACCGCTGCTCTAGTCTGTACTTATCCGAGCAGCTGGTTGCTAGGCTCATGGTCCATAGCATCCAGAAGACCATTTTACTGTAAACACGAACAAAAGGAAGAAGAAATTTTCAGCTTAAGCGTTTACTATAAGGTTCGAACTTTCTGATGAAAGCCTTTATGTTTATTTTTAAGTAACAAAACATTCATAAATATGTACTGAAGTTCTGGTAAAAACTTTAGTACTGAGACTGACTAATCGGGTCATTTGTTTATACAGAAGATGGCTGCCCTCTGCAAACAGAAAAGCAATGGAAATGAATGTAATCTTAATTTTTATACATTTTTATAACTATAATATAATATTATAGAAATAACTGCCTTGTCAAATGAAATGTGATTTGTTTGTGTTATTGGTCATTTAAATATAATTGGCCTTAAAGTGTGAAAAGTAAGAACAAAGTGGAAGAAGCGAAGGCTGGGATGTTTATTGTAGCTACAGATATACAGGGTAGGAGCTGTTATAGGTAGAACTTCAAAGAACAGTGACACCAAAAAATTAAAGTGCCTGAAATGCATTTTATAGTTACTGTATATTCAAACTGTGCATCCAAATTTTACATTGTGTCTGTAAAATATGATATCCAGCTATTTAGAATTAATAATTGAGCTTTTGGGCACACTTCCATAATATGTATTAACTAAAAGCCCCCTAGAAAACAATAGAATTGGCTAAGGTCTGTTTCACAACATAGCTGTTATCAGCAAAGATAAAAATAGACAAAGCAATAAAATTCATAAATTCAACTTCAAACGAAACAATGTTATGAGTTCTGCGTTTGAATAACTACCATGCCAATGCAAAAGGAAAATTTATTATATTTTTGGGTGTTACTGGTCCTTTAAAGGGCTGGTTGATTAGACAGGGGGCATATTTGTAACTGACTGGTGCTAGGTTTACATAAAAAAAATAATCTTTTGGAAACTCAATATGATAGCCATACAGGGAGGCATTTTAATCTATCCTGTATGTTAACTGAATGAATTCATTGTTTCAAATTATTTAGTGTTCCTCTGGGTGATAATAGTGACAGCTGTTTGGCAGCCTTAGGAAACTCATTATATCTCCCACTGCCTTGGGCAGCTGATCTGAGGTAGTTAGCTGTATAGGGGATAGGCTGTAATGTACCACAACAACACTGGATGCGAGCAAATCTAGCTTAGACAAAATTACTGATCTGCAATATTACTTTTTTAATTATATTACTGAAGTATTATTTTTTTTTTTTCCATTTTACCTAATTAAATGTAGAAAAGGAGAAGGACATCATTTATTTTGAATATTTAACAAATCTGCATGTCCATTGTTTTTTAAGGATCTCTATGATCCAATTAATCCAGACCGTGATGCTGTATTGGAGACCCCGCTTACAGATTCAGAGAAACTCCTGAAAGAAAAAGAAGTCTTAGATCAAATGCAGCCGGTGCTGGATCAGGCCAATTTCAATAGTTTGACAGAGGAAGCCTTGGCATATGCCCTGATTGTCCATCACCCTCACGATGGAGTCCAGGTAAGAAAGATGTCTGTAGAACCAGGAGCAGTGTTTATTTCTTTGTATATCAGTAGATGTCTGCTAGATGTGGATGCTGAAAATATGTAAGGCTTTTGTACATGTACAAGTATATTGGTTGCCATGAGTGTTAAGTATATATTTTTTTTCCTTTTTTGGCGTTATTGTTTTTCTTTACTCTGTGTACACATTTACTAAATTATGTGTATATAAAAGTATAACTGAAGCACAAGCCCGCTTGTTCTTTGTCCAATTATAATTGAAGAAGAACTAAAGTCTCCTAATAGATCAGATTTGTAGATTTAGGCTAAATACAATACCAAAAATACAACAACACAATAAACCCACAGTCTTTCCCTTCCAAGTCACCTACTTGATTATTTCTGCTTCTTCTGCATGTATTATTTCACAAGTACATGACAGCTTTTGTAGCATTTCAGCACCACCCTCTACTGAGAAAGCTGTTGTCCTGGGCATTAACATCTTATAGACCATGTAAATATTTGAGCTGCCCTTGGGGCGAGGAGAGAGTGCAATCCCTAATAAGTCCCTAACTAGGGAGCATGCAGGTCCTTTTTAGTGTGAAAGGAAGGACTTGGGCAAACCCAAGGCAAGGGCTGGCCGCTATTTATGATGTCAGTATGATGCTTAGCTTACACTTTAAATATAGTCTTTTAAGATGTATTAGGAATTTTTCTAAACATGAATACTTGTGTGTAATTTGCAGTTAGACCTGCAAATGTTCATGATCATCAATAGTAGTACCTGTTTCATATTCCTCTATGGTTGGGGTTCATGTTAGTAAGTAATGTCTGGAGCCGAGTCCATTGCCTGTTTTAGAGGTTCCTCTATCTGATCTTTCGAAGATGACTCTACTGCTGTCATTCTAAAAACAGCTACTAAGACTAATGGCCTAAATACCATTCCTAAAATAAGAAATCATAGCCACCAGTTGTGCAAATTACTTGCTGTGCAATTTGCTTTGCTTTCTGAAGGTCGTTGCAGTAATATATATTCTATTTTTAAAAATATTTACTTTTATATTTCTAAAAATGTTCAGTTTATGGTAAGAATTATTAGGCTCAGAAATTTCCTTTTTTTTTTTGCACTCTCTTTTGGTTAAATTATTATGAAAATTGTTATAATGCTTGTTTGCCTTTACCCACAAACCTAGCAAACAAGAACTAAACTTAATCTATTAATCTATAATTAAATAATTTAGGTCTGATAGATAAGAACACAATAAAACTTAAAGCGCTTAGATCAAACTCATTATTAAGAAGTTATAAGCTCCTGCATTATGCCATTCATGTCCATACGAGGCATCCATTTTGATAGTTTAGAAACGCCCCCTGCCTCTCTCTGACACACTCGTAAAGCTCTAATGAAGACCTATGCTGCGGACTCTAGTGTGAGTTTTACCTTTATACCATGTTTGTCATGATACCTGCTTTTATTGTTCACATCGGACTATGCATTCTTCTCATTTCTATGTTCATTGTCTGTGGGGTTCCCAAAGGCAGCGTGTGCAAAAATAGAAGTGGTGTGTATTGTGATAGGATGCACATGTGGCAACATGCCAAAAATGGTGCGGTTATCTCCATTTATTAAATATGCCCCATATGTATTTACTTGCACTATTAAAAATACACACAAGAAAGTATTTTCTAAAGAAACTTATGAAAACTGTGTTCCTTCAAAGAGACACTAAACCACCATTGTAATCAAGGTTCATAATATATGTATATGAACACTGAAGTTAACTTTGGTAGTTGTATGCACTTGTTTACAATTCAGAATGATTTATATTAATAATTACTATTGACTTGGATTCCATTAACCCTACAGGATCTATTTGCTTGTATCTGATTGGTCTTTGCATTGTGTCTATCCAATCAGCTGCAAGTACATGATCAGCACCATCTGATGATAAACTGTGAAACAGAGGTTTTGAAGTAATATTTAACTAAAGGGCTTTTCCAAGATGAATTTATAAACTACTCCAGTAACAGGTTTATGTAAGAGCATAAACATGTATTTTATGTGTATTTATTTATCAAAAATGTTGTACCATTAATACATTTTTGCCTTAGGTTCCCAAACTGCACAATTCCTAAATCTCATGCTGTTCTGTTGTGTATGTAAATGCCATTATTTTTTTATTTTTTCACATTTTTATTTATAAGATTGCACAGAGAAGCTCATCTAAGAAAAAGTATTTTTTTATTGATAGGTATACGTGAACCTTGACAAATATGAATATATCCGGTTCTGGGCACTTGGACAGAGGCTGGGACCGCTATCCACTCAGATTAGCTCTACACCCCAGGATTCCTTCTTCTCTCGCTCTCCTCGTTCTCTGCCAGAAAGGCAAGGCCTATTTCTGCGCACTCTACATACTCAATGTAAATACAGGATGACAATTTTGAAAAGCAAAAAAAAAATCTTATGGGTTTTTATGAATCAAAACAAAAAAAAAAAAGTGTCAGTATTTTCTGGATCACATATTTGTATACCTTTTACATTATTCTATTATGCATTAGCCTTTTATTATATCAGACTCCTCTTTCCTTCTCCTTTCTCTTCCAAAATGTGTTTCTAGCTCTATTTATTACACCTCTACAGAGGATTCTCCTACCAGTACATGTTAGGCTCTTTCCGCTAACGGACTTCTTTTTACTGAAATCAGCTACAGTGTTGCTTAAGGAGGCACTTGCATCTGATTGCCAAAATGTGTTTGCACCCAATTTTTAGGTTTGGTTCCTTTTGGGGTGTCTGCTTTATGTTTAGGAGTAAATAGAATAGGGCAGCGGCCCCCACCCTTTTCTGGAGCGGGGTCCTGTTCCCCGACACAGAAAGGGTTTGACAACCTGCTGGAAGGGTGGACGGGGCCAAATGTGCACTGACGGCCGCATGACGGTGGCATGCTTCGTGTGCGTGCATTACCATCAGGCGACCCAGTGCTGAGGAGCCCGTGGACCGGTAATGTTCTGCAGCCCGGCATTTGGGGACCCCTGCAATAGGGAATACCCGTGTGTAACTTTCTACAGTTTGGTATGGTACAAATCCTAGAATCTTTTGAGGAATGATCTATGCAGTGGCAGTTACAAACGTACAAATGAGTGACCTAGTAAACTGTGTAAATCAGAACTAAAATGCTCATTAGACTATGGCTGATTCTGCAGGTAATATGCTAATATACTTTCTGATGCTATGCTTTTTTCCAGCACAGCCTCTTGCTGCTTGGAATATTGTCCTTTTATTCTTTTGCTTCCAGCACTGCGATCCCCATCACTTCCTACTTCCTCTTCTACATTGCTGATGTGAGCAGGTGCAGAAGCAGTATTATGACCTAATACTGCTTCAGCACTTGCCCACAGCAGTGATGTTGAAGAGGAGTCATGACTCAGCAGGGGATTGTGATGCTGAAAAGAAGAGGGATAATCCAAGCAGCAAGAGGCAGTGTTGGAAGAAATAACAGCATCGGTAAGTATATTAGCATATTACCTATATAATCACCCCTAGTCTAATAAGCGTTTTAGCTCTTCTTTAATGTAAAAGTATTTTGATCAAAAAACAGTAGATATACTTTGGCATTGAGTTGAGAATTATGCATTGATTTATGGCACTGGTACTGTTAATTTTAAGAAGATGACCTAAAAAATTGTACAGTAGTCCAGTGAAGTTTAAATTCTATATGGGACATATTTATTAAGTCAGCACAGTACCTTGTGATCAGACACAATTGCTTTAACTGTAAGGAACTTTAAAAGAATGTCCATTTACTCCATATAATGTTAATGCAGGACACAGTGTGATTAAACAACGGTTTGATGTGTTCCAGTTATCAGAATAATGATAACTGATGTATGTAATGTTATTGATTTATTACAGCAATTAGATCACAAAGTTCCATTACCATGAATATCTGCTACTTTAGTCAGCTGTGTTAATGTTCTACTTATTGGTTATATCTGTAAATTGGGCTTTCTGGGGAATGTCATGAATATGCATTATCTAAAGTTTTATAGAAAACAATGGGACAGAGTGGGGATTTGTTTACTTAACAAACAAAATATGGCTGCAACCAGCAAAGAGAGAGACAAATGAAAAGCAGCACAAATCAGGAGTTCAACTTCAAAGACAACACTTTTATATGTGCTATATACTATATGTGCCATTCCAAACTAGTTTTGAATATTTTTTTTTCGGTTGTTACTTGTCCTTTCTCTTTTTTTTCTACAGTCAAATTTTATGAAAAAGTGCCCTGTGTATGGCCAGCTTTCCAATTTAATTTATCCCAGTATCATTCCCACAGTTTGTAAAAGACAGATACTATAGTTTACTTGTTCCTATTTTGTATCCTGTGACTGACAAATTATTGTAGTGTGTAGACAAGTTGTAGCAGAATCTGTTGTCATTATTTTTTTAATTTTTTTAACAGAAGTTTGTTTCTTTACCACACAGGCGGTACTTTAAAAGAGTTATTGTAGCAGCTCGCCCCAAGAACGGTCATATGGTCTTAAAATGCTTCAAAGACATCCCTCTGGAAGGGTTGGAACAGTTACTTCCTGTGGTAAAAGTGCGTACTTCCAGATTTGATCGCACCCTACTCAACACCATGCTACTCGTCAGTGGAGGCATTGTCTTTGTCAATGTAGGCATGGTAGTCCTCACAGATCTGAAAATTGGAACTTCTTTTCTTCTATTCTTCTTTGCTGGATTCATGACATTTCGTGCATGGAAGGTAATGTTAGTTCTGAAGGCAATATATTCCAAAAATATTAATATATATAAGAATTGTTCATTTGGGGCCTATTTATGACAGTCAAAACAGCTGTGTAAAGGTAAGAATTTATTTCTATTCACCACTTCCTGATTGCGTAATTATCAAACTCAGCGATATGGCGAATTTGAAACTAATTCAAATGCTTACATCAGTCACAAACATACGGTGCTCTTTACATTACTTTGCCTGTACGTGCACTGGTAATTAGTTTATTTATGAAGTGTTGGAGACTGGCAAAGTTGCAAATTTGGCAAGACATACGGTGTTGAATTCATCAGTATTAAAATGGGGAATTACGGGGTTGATAGCAGGGCTACTATTGTCCAACTGACTATACTGCACTATGCAATAAGCCAAGTCTGATGCTGGACGCTTCTTCACTATAGGAGTCTGTCAGTTAGTAAGGAATAAAGATTCGCAACAATCGAAGCATGACAAGAATGCACTTTCGACAGTCAAGACACTCACTTTGATGAATAAATCCCTTAGTCACCTGAATAAATTGTATTGTATTGTATTTATTAATTTATATAGCGCTGACATATTACGCAGTGCTTTACAGAGATTCATCATTCACCTCAGTCCCTGGCCCGTGGAGCTTACAATCTAGTTTCCCCATTCAGTCACACACACAGACACAGAGATGTATGTTTTTGGATTATGGGAGGAAACCGGAGTGCCCGGAGGAAACCCACGCAGGTGCGGGGAGAAAATACAAACTCAGATGCAGATGAGGTCCAGATGAATAAACCCCTTAGTCACCTGAATAAATCCCAGTGAAGAGTAAAGAATGCAAAATTGTGAATGGAGTAGCCTTGAATAGACTGCCATATAGCACCTGCCTCCAACATGTCCTGTCCACCATGTACAATGTAGGTTCACTAATAACGTGGGAGTAAACGGTGCTAGTGTGAAAATTGTAGCGTGTCTACATCATTTTATTTTGCCAGCGCATCACATGTTTCGGCCAGGTTGCCCTTCATCAAAAAACGATACTGCTATTCTACTCCTACTTTAGTCGTGAAGAGTAAAGTATAACTAGGTTACATTTGTCATGATTACTTTGTTTCTCAACAACACACATGCTTTTAGACCAACCATGCTCTTTAAACTGAAATTTTAGAAATCTCTCTTCTGCTTCGTACCACATTTCTTTGACCTTTCTTTTTTCTGCGGTACTGTCCGTGCCAGGTGTTTTCTCAGCGTCGGAAAGTGCATTCGCTGGAACTTGCACATATGCTTTATTACAAAAGCACTTCAAATAACTCTGAGCTACTTGGAGCTCTTATTTTAAGGGCTCAGGAAGAACATGCAAAAGAGGTGATTTTGGCTCACACTTTTCTGAAAAAACTCAACCTTCCAAATAATGGATGTGAAACAGGTAAGTGTAACATAAAAGTTCAATATACAATTTTGTTGGCAAAGTAGAATACATTGCAGTTTACACAGGGTCATAGTATCTATAATTTAAATTTAACCTTCTTTTAGTGCTTTTCCCCCTACCATAGGACCACTGTGTGTTACACAAGGTATCACAAAAATAGTTTAAGCCGTATTAGTCCAGTTGAATAATTAAAAAGGTGAGTACTGTAGTATTATACTTTAGTTGGACTAACAGTTCATTGTTTAAGACAAGCTTTAGGGCGAAATTTATTAAAATCGAAAATGCCATTTTCGAAAATATTCGAAAATGGCATTTTCGATTTACTAATTTCGAGTTTCATTCGAAATTTCAACCTCGAAAT